>JAOEHI010052498.1:0-40265 GCA_025447815.1 Percopsis transmontana | reverse complement strand
TTGTATAGCAAGCGTCCCAGCATGTAAAATTTTTGTGAGCCGCAGTCCAAACAGCGAGGTCCTACCTTGTGTGCAACTGAGCCCTGCATATGGGAATTCTCTGTCCAACTCAGGATAACACAGATCACCCCCAAAGTACCCTGTCCCAGTGGTTGCATCTACAGCACTAAACACATGCATAAATCTTCGCACATCCCTAAATCTCCTGTAGTCTGCTCGCCTGTCTGCTGCTTCAAGAGCGATGTGGAAATGAATTAGAAACAGGTGTGTGTGAAAAATGCTGATCACTTCTTTATCTTTCTGTTTCTCTCCGAGATCTGAGATCTCCTGTAAATTATAAAGGCCCGTTCTCACACAGTAAACACTCATTAAGCTCTCAGCTGGTGTAAAGGCTCTAACAGACCACAGCTTCAACTGGTCGGCCGCCAGATGTTTTATTTCAACAAGTCGGCAGATTTTCTCTCTGCAAGTCATGCTCTCGTGTCACACAGTTAACAAGCCAAGGTGCCAAAAGGACATTCGAGCCACGTCTGCTGAGTCATTCCGACCACATGTTGTTACGTTGTTACATCACCCAAGTGTCGCAGGCGCAGTAAACTGTTGTCACCAAACGCATGCGGACATAGGGCAGGGTTGTCCGGGGGCTGGGTGAGCTATTAGGCTGCTCCAGCTGTGTTGTGTCTCCTAACACTGGGTCATCTGTGGCTGCAGTGCTTAGCTCTGTTCAGCACTCTGCAGTGTTAGAACACTCTCACAAACACATTTGCCATATCACCATCGATTAGCTATTGGTTAAATTGAACCGCAAATGAGTTGTGCCCTGAATTTACCCTGAATATCTCTTGTGTTCAGCTTTTCTTTTCTTTTTACAATGCACTATGCATTTTTTATAAAAGATTATGATGCTTTTTAACATACTGAGGCAATATGTCTTCTGGTAAGATGAAAGCTGCGCTGGTGAATCATGTTCAAGGAAGAAATTCACTTTTCTTTTTACCAAGACAATATCATATGTATTGGCAGTGAGATGTGTCCAGCTTCTACCAACCTTTCATAATCTACCCCCAACAAACTCTTGATTCCTTTAGTTTGAAAGACAAAATCAAACCCTGCAGTAACAAGATAAATAAAAAAAATTCTCAAACATGAATCTGTTTTAACTCGCTGTCATCTACTCTTAGTGTGTAACCTCCACTGAACCGGCCAGCTGTCTTCTCTCATTACCGACTTGTCGACTGCCTTCCACCAAACAGGCCCCAAGTGCCACGCAAATAGACCCCCACAGCTCTCCTCCATCTTATCAGTCACTCTTCATCCAAGCTAGTGGGGAAAAATAATTTTTTTCTTCAGTCTAGAAGGTTGCATTGATATATCCATGCCGCCTGAAACCGGAAGGTCCAGGGCTGTGCTGCTTTGCTTATGGGTGAGTGAGGACGCGGGAGCAATATGGTTGAGAGTGATTGGATTTGGCAGGAGCAACAGAGGCGCCTAGTTGGACTGTGAACAATTACAGGGATGTGAGAGCGCATGGGAGAAGGATTGCTCTCACAGCTGTTACCCATACACTGGGGACTGAAGACGGAGGGATGTCAGAACATCTTTCATGATTTAGTAGCCTATAATGAATTATGTATTGATTCATGAGCCTATTGAGAGAGGTGATGTAACAACTGAGAGCTGATTCTTGGCTTTAGAAAATGATGAGATTGATCATAAAAGGGATATCAGTGTTAGATATGAGCATTTGATAAATGTTTTGCTGTTTTTAAGCTGCAACCAAAGGCATTTCATAAGCATCATATGTCTTACTAGAGAAATTATGTTACAAAATTGTTTCTATATACTGTATCTACAGCGCATTTTGCATAGGATTACTTACTCTTTTTTTCAAAAACAGTACAAAATGTGCACACCGATTTTACAGTAATGTATTACAGTAATGAAATTTGTTTCATTTCGTGTTTTGGAATTACTTTGGAATAGACCACACTGAGCAGCATTTTCAAGTGGACTGAAAAAAAATTTTATGGTAAAAATACGGCAACAAAGGTTGTTCCTCTTTTCCAAAATATAGCCAAGGTGAAAAACATTTGTAAGGAAGTTCCCATAGACGGCAGGCACAATGACCCAAGGCAGGCAACAGGAACACTAAAGTCAAATTATAAGGTCGGTTCCTGACATTTTGTGTGAACCGCACAGTATTTAAAGTTTCACATGTTTGTGTTTGCCAAATGTCTAAAACCAGCTGCTGTTAAGTCATATACACACACACACACACACACACTTGCAAGGTGCCAGGGGCTAGATGATGTCACTAGCCCACCTGACCCTTTAATTACAAACGTGAACTTCCCGCCATTACTAGGAGCTCTTCACATGACAAATGACATGACAAATGTTTCACATCCCTCTTGAAAAATTATATTTACATATACAGCTTTTCTAAATGTGTGTGGTGTGGCTAAACTTTGTCATAAGAAACACACCAGGAAAGCTATTGTGAAACTAAAACCAATTCATGTTTTGTGGTTTAGGTTTGTTTTGTGGTAATGTGGCTCGGGAAAGGGAAGTTTGGGGTCCCCTGCTTGAGCTGCTGCCCCCGCGACTCGACACCGGATAAGCGGACAACGATGGATGGATGGTTTAGATTCGCTCCCCACAGTCAACAGTGATGTGGCTCTAACCAAAAATGTTATACACTTGTACACACTCAAAAACAGTTTGAGACCCTTGCGTTCACAAATATGAACCATATCACTTCTGGTGATATTAGCCTTCTTTAGTTGGGAGACAAGCCTGCATTACATTTCATTTAGTCACAATAATGATGTCAGGGCTTCTGTCAACATCCCAGAAAGGGGGAGTGGCAGGGCGGCTTTGTGCCGGTGCCCCCGGGCGCCCTGTTCTATAACGAAATAAAATGCCTCAAACACACATTTACAAGCTGGAAAATTAGCACAGCTTCATATGAGGGTGAGAAAAGGGACTGCATATGTGTTCCAGTGTAATTTTGCAGTAAAGTATATTAGCGGCGAAACTGCTACATAAGTGCTGGTAGTGTAAGGGCTTTGTCTTGATCTAGGGTGTTAGACTACTTAATACTATAAAATGGTATAAACTAAATTATAACCGTGAGAGTCCAGACCAGGGGTGCCTGCAGGAATACATTTATACAAGGTACGCACAGCTACCCGCCTACTTGCTATAGTTTTCTACAGGTCTTCCAGCAGGCTAGCAAGCAGAGTTTGTTGCCTCTGTGCCATTGCCTTAAGGCTTTTTGAAGAACATTTCAAATAAGTTAATTTGTTTAAGGCTTGTCCTTTTTAGGCTATTGTTCACACATTGGTAGGCTAGAACTAGACTGTTCTTCAAGTCCTTGTAGCCTGATGTTACGTACAATGCGTACGCCATACACCTGCAGGTGTCACTGGTACAGACAACAAGGAAAGGTGAATCGTATGAGGGAGACACCAATTGTATTGTTGATTGTATATGTGGGTTACATCTTACATAGAAAACAAATTCGGAATCACTATGAGTTACACACACAAGCTCACTGACAGACTGCTTGTCATCAGAAGACATGTTTGGTCTGTTTCCTGGCCTGTTGAGTCTGGACCTGTTTATGCTCCTGACCTTACACCATTCAACCAAACTCAGAACCAGAAGGCCTTTTCTTTATCAGTAGAGAAAACAAGGGGTGGAGGAAACAGCCCTCAGGGCACTAGACCAGCTCCTTAAAATGGACAGTCACAAGGTTTAGGTCCTCTGCTGGCCTTTGTCCCAGAAGAGCTCTGGTATCAGTAGCTTACATTGTATACCTAAGACTACTGTATTTGCTTGCATATTAGTACTTGTTGCCAATGTTAGTTTTATTAAAGGTACACTCTTCAATTTGTTTCTGGAAATGCCCTTGTGGTTGAGGGGAGCTTCACCTTGGTTTGAAACTTAAGGTGAGCATGCCCCTCCCACTCCTGAGTGATTGGCTGGCACTCCTCCCCATACAGACCCCCTAGGCTCACACCCTTCTCTATCCCTCCCCCTACAGTCACACGCCCTTTCATGGACTGTTGTGTTTCAAAATATGAATAATGAACTATAGTGGAAATATGGGGTTCTTTGGGTGCTATAATCTAATCAAGCGATGTACCCTTAACTTATGTTCACACTGTCTGCATTGCAGAGCCTGTCGATTTGTTAGAAAACGTCCTGAAAGAAAAAGTTTCACTGAATTTACAATTAAGATGCAAATATTTGTTTCCTGGTTAGATGGTTTGAAGTCCATGCATCATTTGCCCAATGTTACTGATTTTATCCAGATGTTAATATTTATTCAGACTGGGCGGGATAACCGCTAGGTTGTCCTAGGTGAAATTTATCTCCACCAATGAGGCACACATCGCCAGTGGTCAAACACGACAAAGCCTGACCCCTTCTTTTTAATCTTGACTCAAGACAGCTTGCAAATATAGCCATTATAACGTCTGAAAGTTGACGCAGGACGTCTAGTCATGGTTTTACGGCTCAGATGATGCACGTGTCAACATCTACAGGTCAGAGGGAACTGCTCAAAAGGATGTTGTAATACCAACACAGCACAAGATATACAAGATATACAGTATCTCGAATCAATTTAAAGCAAGAATATTTTCCTATGTTAGAAAAATACCACAAACACGCTAAAAGACATTCAGGGATGGAATCGTTTGATTCAAACATCTTAAAAGGCATTTCTTGCACGATAATACAAAAAGAACGTCACCGTTTACTTCATGTTTTTCTCTCTCTCACGTGTGCTATAAAGCTACATTTTTCCTATTAAAACAAGTTGATATAAATAGGTAAACATGCAGGACATGTACTAACAGTCACCAGGAAATTCTCCAAAAACTGTCTCTGTGTAAAAATAAATCTGTTATCGGCATCGCGAATAAGTCGATCAGTGCCCATAGAGCCAAGTAAGTAACGTCCGATACAAAAATGACAGCTCACCTTATCATGCTCCGTATGCAAACGGAGGATTTTCGGTCACTCTCCGGTCTCTGGTCCTTGTACCGATGTGAGGATAACCGCTGTGTTGCAGCGTGTCCGCTATAAAATGACACACTGTTCCGTGTTCTCATGCGTAAAACGCTCGCTCACAGCCGCGGCTCTGCCTCCGCGCGGCGCGCTAACTGCAGACAGACACACTGGAACGATTTCGTTTGCAGCCGCACAATAAAGACCACAATGTGTAGGGGGGTGGGCAGGTATGGCAGCTATGTAAACTGACTCCTGTGCAGCCTATAGTGGGTGGGTCGTGGGGGAGGGGAGGGACTGGGCAAGGATTTAGTAGAACTTTTATTTTTTTTCATGGGGACCCAGGTTGTGCCAGGTATAGTTTCTCACAAAAGTGTTAACACTGATTGCTTCACGCCTGGTGATTCATCAGTTAATCTTTTGTGTTTACAATGTTGATTAATGGGAAATTAATCAAATGTTTGACACCTAATCCCAGTAGGAGGTGCTTTTTATTCTTAATCCTCTAGATTTCATGAGACACTTAAAAAACTTTGAGGCTATCACAGTGAGCTTTGGATATGTTTGTCATCTTCACAGGCTATATTATATCCAGTCACAGAGCACAATGTTTTGCTCAGAACTTAACGTAACCAAAGAGTAAGAGCTAATATGAAAATGCAGAGAAAATCATATAATATTGTTAATTCCTTCTGTGTTTTCTACTCCTCCACCTCTATTAACCCGCTCCACCATTAATTGCAGCACAAAATGCCAGGCACTGAAAGCTCGGAGAGAAACAGAAAGATAAAGGAGTGATCAGCATATTTCACACACACACCTGTTTCTAATTCATCTCCACATCGCTCTTGACGCAGCAGACAGGCGAGCAAAGAAATACAGAGCAAAGTGAAGCTCTGCAAATATTTCACTGATAACATAAACACACAGAGGGAAGTAAAAGACACACATCGTACACTGTATACACTCTACAGGCCCTCCCTATCTCCGACACCTACTGTTGAGTTTCCGTTGAGCAAGGTACCCCATAAACCCCATAAAAGTAGGCACACACATAAGCAGTATTAAATTGCATGCACATTTTATTGACCATAACAACTACATTAAAAAGAATAAGTCTGTAAAGCACATTAAATCAAAGTGTATGAAGGTGCAACGATACTACCACTCCTACAAACCATGGTAAATGATCAATACAGGTTTAGTACACTCCTGTTTGCCAACATAATAGTTCCCGTTGAGATCAGAGGTTGACCAGGCAGTTCTTCGTATATAGGAGCCATGCATCTACGTTGCCCCATCTGCATCTGTGTAACATGATCTGACGATGGTGTTGGGCGACCTATGCCCTCACATCCCTGACTCAAGGAAGCATTACTTCCTGCTAGCCGAAGTCCTAAACAACCTCAATCTTGTTTGACGCCATCTTCTAGCGGGAGGGGGAATGTATATCCTGCATAAAATGCACGGACGGTCCTTGTTGTATATGTAGTTGCGGACCACCATCACAGCAGGTGGTTAATTCCTTGCACAGTTCATGGAGCCAGTCAGCTGTTTCAGAGCCTATTAACGGAGGGGCGATAAGTCAGGGAAAGCTGTGAACCATCATGCATCGAGATGGTTAGGGAGACAACAAGGTTTCAACCGGTGTCCTAAATGTTGGTTTGAGCTTTAAGGGTTGTGCCTAGTTGGGTTTGGTGGGTACTAGGTGGAAGTGTGTAATGTAGCTCTAAAATGCAAAATGCATTAGTGAAGTAACCTGATTACATAATGCTGTCCTTATTCTAGGAGAACGTTATTTGCTTGCAATAACTGGTGGTTAACCAGTTCAACAGTTGACAAATGTACTAATTGTAAGTTGATTTGTAAGTTGAATTGTAAGTTGATTAGAAGTCATGTTGTCCAATATTAGAAAGAAAGTATCTCTTCAGTTATACCAATGTGGAAAAAATTGTCAATATGCAGTATTTTTGCTACTAGAAAAACATATGTACAATAAATTGGAAATGTTACCGTATCCTATACAGTAGGATAGCAGAAAAACACACAGGTTTAAAGATTAATGTTGCTTCTAAGGCAGTGTTTCTCAACTAATGGGTCCTGACCCAAAAGGTGGTCGCGAGCTGGTGTGGAGTGGTTCGCGGATGTGTGCTTCAACTCCGTCAAAGTCAAACTTTTATTTTATTTTTATTTTATTTTAAGTTTACCAAACTTCTGATAGTGCGCTTTTATTTTGAAAGGTGTGTAGGTGTTTTGAACATTGGATAAAGACATTGTGGGTTACTGCACAAATTGTTTTGTGAAATAAATTATAATGGTTCGGAAATTAAATAATTTTTGGGTCGTGACTTAATGACCAAGGACAAATGTGGGACCAGTTGAGAACCACTGTTCTAGGGGACAGGAAGCTATAGCCCTCCTGCTTCTTGTCAGGGCCCTATTGTAGGCCATTTGCTGGCATCTCTAGCTGATGACTAGTGAGCCATGTGGTGGCTATTTAGAGCCACCAAAGTAATTGGTGAAGCTGGCAGTTGATATGGACTAGTAATTTGTCTTCCATATTAAAAGTCCAGCAACTTTGAAGGTAGGATTGGCTCAGAGGTGTCTTAATCAGGAGTTGGTAGCTTTGTACTGTATGATATGATCCTTACACTGGCCTTACACCAAATGAATTAGAAGCGATTTCACTGTCGCAGACAAATTTCCAATGTTGGAATAAAATCATGAGAGTCATGTCGATCATTTGGAGTAAGGTGCAAGGTATTTTTCTCATCTTGACATTCCCATAAAATCAACCGTGTTTAATATTATCATGTTTTTTGTCTCGGCTCATGCAAATATTGACGTGGTCATTGTCAACAACCTATAGATGAGCTCTCTCAAGCACCAAACAGGAAGCAGCAAGGGTACAGGAACATCTCTGGCGAGTAGATAGACATGGAGGACTAGGAGGCCTCGGAAGCCGCGGTTTTGCAAAAGGAGGAGATACTAGTGGAGTTGTGGAGTTGTCAGAGTGTCTCTTTGACGTGTCTTCCTATTTGTACCACGATATAGTGGACAAGGAAAAAAGGTGGACTGTCCCCGTTTAAGCAACCAGGGTCATGTGGACATTCTGCTGTGTCTTCTCTATTTCTTTTTGGCAGTTTTTTTCCATACAAATCACTGCACACACAAGGGCAGCTGTGGCCAAAAGCGGCTTCTTTCTGCTCCATGGTTCAACAGTGTCCACACTAGCAAGGATACATTCGAAAATGCTGTTTACGGCCACCTTCCATACTACCGTTTTCACAGCGTTTTCAAAAAGTATGTATACATACAATGTTTACATCTGTGAACATTTGCTCTGCTTACACATTGTTATGTGATCTGGCATGTGATGTCAACATTTCTGAAAAATTTAGAAAGAATAATCATTATAATTTTTTTTCTTTCATTTATCCATGTTAGTGTAGACATAGCATATACATACAGTAGTTAGTGTGTGACATCCTCCCTAACTGGCAGAGATTTTACATGCATTCATATATTGCTTGGCCAGGGGCCTTCTTGACAGTTCAGATGTATCTGCAACCGTAGATCTCCACCCATGTTCAACTGTAATAATCCGTCTGTTGTTGATCTACAACAAACTGCTTCAGGAACTAATTTCTCCCCTTTGGTAGGCTGCTAAAAAAACAATAATTTAGAACACTAAGCCTTGAGTTTCTTTCAAAATTTCAAAACATTAAGAGATATACACACAGATATTTTGATAGTTATAACACTAATTCGTTAGAGCAAGTTGGGTGGTCGCTGTCTTTCAGTGGTATTTAGCTTTGAATGTTTGTCATGGATGTAATGTTTTATGTATGACATCTGAAAGGGAGAAGCGCTTATCTGCACCATCTCTGGACTCAACCCATCTCAGCATGTGTACAGAATCTAGGTCCCAGATCCATGATGGTGGCTAACATAAACATGTTCTGTCCTTCAGATATCTCCACTACCTTTCCCTAAACCCTGACCTTTAACCCTCTTCCTACCCTAGTCACGACACCTTTTGTTGAGTGTTTACATCTGGTCCAGAAACACCATGCTGCTTCATTGTTTTGCTAAACTTAGGAAAGAAGAAAGGCCCTGGTTGGTTTAAGCCCTGTTTGCCAGTGTTTTAATTGATGTTCTAGGCTGTCACTGAAGTCTAGCGAGGTGTTAAGCTCTGTATTTTGGATTGGGACCATTCGTTTTTGTGTCTCAGCACAGCTCATTGTTAAAAAAAAAACATTGTCAATGTCATAATGTGATGATATAAAACATGTGATATGGGAATGCAAAATGTCTCATATTAAAGAACAATATTTGTGTAAGTTCAGAGTGAAAGGGGCCAGACCATGGCGAGGAGTAACATTCTTGAGAGTTTTGTGTATTTCCACACAGCCCAAGGACTCAGCCTTTGGGAGAACGTCTTTGTCCAGTCAAACAATGCCAGATACCATGGAACGGGCCAGAGAAGGGGCTGACATTACAGTATGAACAACATGCTTGAGGCTTAGAGGTCTGTCATGCGACCGGTCTCCTGAAAAGACCAAATCCACACATTCAGACTTTCCATAAAAACAAACCTGGGAAAGCTGAAGATTAAGTTTCGGTGTGTTTCTCCTTAACTCAGGGTTTTTAAGCAGCTGCACAGAAAGCATGTCGTGTCTAGATGGCAATAATGCCACCTGCAAAAATACGGAACGCTCTCAAAGAGACGATGTTTGTTGGAACAGGAATTACATTTTGGAATTGTGTTTTCACAACCTGGATATTACACAAAACCAAGCCATCAAGGCAGTGGCTCCTGAATACAAATATTTGATCACGCAATGTTTATGATGTAGTTAGTAATTCTTCTCCAAAGTCCAACACTGTGGATGTGAGAACTCCCTCATTATTTATTTAGCAAGTGTAAATCCTAGATGTATACACAAGTCACATTTATAAGCCTGAAGATATGTTTTGTTTATGTTTTTATTAGCCAAGATCAGCTGCTTTGGCTAGAATTCTGAGCATGGCAGACGGAACTGAATGGTTGCAGCTTAATAGAAGCAGAGGGGAAGGCCAACAGTGAGACTGTCCAAGCACTAGCAAGAAAAGGATCTATCAAATGCCTGGCTAAGGGACAAACATGGAGCTTGATCTTGGATAATTGCTTCAGTCTGGAAAACCAACATGGTCTCTTTGATCGTCATGAAATACTGACACTTTTGTAGTACATAATCATCAAATTGTAATAAAAATTAAATTCGTCAATATAACAACGAATATGTGAATTTGCTTGAATCTACATTTTTAAAAATTGTGACGAATATAAGCTAGAGTAAGTGATATATTATATTATATTATATATTATGACGAATATATTATACAGTACATTTTTCATTCTCATTATAAGGAAAATGTGATTAATTAGGATATAGTCGAATACTGGAATGTAATCAGAATACATTTTTGTCAGAGTAGTGACGAGAATATTCGTCAGTACAAATATATAATTAACTGAATGAGGTGCTTTGTAGTGTATGAACATTGAATTTAAATTGCATTAGTGCTCCTCAAAATGTAGACATTAACATTAATCAGACTCTCCTTTCAGTGTCTGATTAAATCAGCATTTTCATCAGAATCGTGATAATACAATAGTAATTTTGAAATTTTTATGAAAAATAGTCGTCAATACTGAAAGTTAATTATAACGCTGTGTACAGTACAGTAGCCCAGTACAGTAGCCCATAAATGATGACTGGGTGATTAATATAATCAAATTAACTTTGTAATTTAACTTCAAGGTCAGATCAAATTCTAAATTTGGAACATGACAAGTCTGAATTTGGACTTTCCAATCCACTGTTAATTTCAAATTTCTAATGTTATTTTTTTTCAGAAAAGGAGAGCTTTCCGCCCAAAAATTATTCATAACATGAATTGTCACTTTGACCATTATGTGATTTACTTTGCTATAGTTAGATTTGCAAATAAACTTATATCTGAGGGCTTGCATACTTGGAATTGAGCAATCTTGTTAGCCAATGGTTGTAATAGCAGTAGCTGTGATGCTAAAACTTGCCATCTAATACTCAATATTCATATTGTCTGGAAGAAGGCCCTTATAGCTTTCCAATGCTGTGGGTCTCATTACTGTAGCATCTTCCACTGAAGAATTATTAAGCGTTAGAAATCACAAAAATGTATGATTGAGTCTCAGCAGTGGAGCCACCTAGGTTCTGGAGGATCTGGAGAACACAATTGAGGGATTTTTTTTAAATGAAGCTAACAGGTCATTTTTTTTATTTAGGTTTACATTATGGGTAACATTAGGGTTATATTAGTGTTCGAGTTATATTTGTGTTAGGGTTACATTTGTGTTAGGGTTACATTAGGGTTATCTACTGAACTAGGATCTACAATTCCCTTGTTTAACTTTTCACTGCTATGTCTGCTATGTCAACATGAGGGTTAGAGGTTAAATTTAATACCGCATCTTGAACAATCATCTTCTTCAAGGTAAGACAAATTGTCACATTATTGACCAAAATCCCCAATAGGGCTTTAGTGCTATACCCTCCAGACTTCTGACATTGTGGGGTCAAGATATACTTGTTGTTTGACAACAAGTGCATTTAACATTTATCCCAAGGGCTCTTTCTGACTCTAGTTAAATATTAGTGATGTATATACTATTCTATATACTGTATCTAATATATATCAGTAACAATACTAAGCACATAATTACAACAACCACAACACACAGTGCTTTTCATTGCACATTCAATGAAATGTATTAATACATATGTAATGTAATAAATATTTATGGAAGAATGTAGTAAATTATGTAATTCCTTTAGTCAAAATGGTAACAAAAATAGTTTTCATTGAATTTGGATGAAATAAATCTGCATATCACAGAATAATAATAATAATAATAATTATTATTATTATTATGAATTGTGAAAATATATAAAACAAATTGTGGAATTAAAACAAGTTCCAGCATGTTTGCTGAAATTAATTAATCATGAAGCAGACAAAAATGAAACTACAACCAATAGATTGTGGTATTTAGCTAGATAATCATCAATATTTTTACGTCATAATATATTTTGTCAAAATATTGAAGACTATTTGAATATAAATACAGAAATCTATAGCTTGCCTTTAACTAGAAAAACATCGAAATACTAACAAAATTATTATATGTCAGAATTTAGACTAATACTTCTGTACGTCAGAAACCACAATTTTTCTTGCATAAAACATACAACCTAGCTTTTTGTACAAGCTGTAAACTAGATGAATGATATCTCCACCTCCAATTAGTTCTACAGTGAAAGGTTCCACATCTCAAACAGGCCTCTTCCACATCTACTGTAACCCCAGTTAGAGAAGCAGGTTAAATCACTTCCATATGTATTCAGGTTGACTGATGATGTATGACTCCTGTACGCTGGGTAATGAGCTACATCAAGCTCTGGGGTTGTTTGGGAGAGATTCTTTGCAGGCCGACCTTAATTCCTACACTTGGCTTGCCTAAGGAGAGTCAATGATATGCATCAGCAGCTATGTGTTTCCTGTTGTAATTCACTCTTGGACAAGATCCCCTCAAAGAGGATGTTGGCTATCCCTTTGTGGTCTGGTTGCTCTCTTTTAATCCCGACCTCATCTGTAGCGTAAAGATTTGTTGGAAGGTGAACGGAGGTGTCATCACCTGTGTGGTGACAGGGGTGTTGAGACCAGTAAGTGGTTCTGTGACAGGCCCTATTGCTACCTCACACCTCAGTGAATCCGACTTCCTTTTGTGTTCGGCCTTTAAAAACAGACAAAGGTGTCAAATTAAGAAAGGTTTTCAACCTGCAGGACGCACATGGGCTCAAACTTACCAAAATGTAGTGTCTTGGCACTTTGAATAGTGGGGTGGTCAAATATAGGGACAAAGGCACTTTTCAACACTTTGCTTGTCCCAAAACATGAAGGTAAGTGGACATGGCTTGTAGATACAGGATATGCACAGATGTGCATGTCTTAACTAATAATATACACAATTAGGCTAACCTAAAGCTATAATGTTTTGGTCCACCAAATTCTTATCCTTTCACAGTAGGTATTCACCAAATAAATAACCTTAACTTTTCTTTTCTTTTTCTTTTAAGTAGATCTTGTTTCAACAAGATGAAGCAAAGGTCAAGAAGAAAATGTTAATGTTCATAGTTTTCCATTACAGATTTTCAAATCAAGCACTGTTTAAATTGAGAGAAATATGTATATATATTTTTCATTCGTTTTTACTTGACTTAGTGGGGGGAGGGGTCTGCAGGCATTTGGTTTGACCATGTGTTGGCCAAATGGTGCTTAAGTTAATGAGGGATTCACCAAATTAGCACCCTACCAGGCATCTAGGTGCAGCAGTCCTCTTTACCTTTCTGTAATTTTCAGATAAAGGTCACCAGAAATAAGTAAGAAATTCAATAGCCGAGGTAGATATTGTATGAAAGGACAGCTGTTTATCAAACACAGAACTAAGCTATGTTATGTTGATTACAAGGGGGAAATGTTTATTTGCTTGTGATAAATTTGTCATCTGGGAAAATGAATTCACTGTAGCATAAAGGTCCCCATCCTGACCAATGTTTCTGTTAACTGGCTCAGCTCACGTGGTGGAAAAAGCACATAATCTTTTAAAAATGTGAGCCAGTGGAGCATTTATAATTTCTGCTTTCAAACATTGTGCACACCTTTGATTCTGCATTTTGGCAAATGTTTCCTTAATGTTGGCAGTGGGTAAGCAACAGTGTTTCATGGCTGTCAGTCGCAGAGGTGGTCTTAGCTTTTAGCCCTGTGGAGTTTCAAATGTCCCACATTTTTCCAGTCTGACTCCTAAATCTAAATCAAAATCACATTGTTTTCAGCTATTGGTCCATGGTAAAACCTAGAGGCTTATCCTGATTTAAACTTAGATTTTGGCCCTTACTAGATTGAGTTTCCGATCCTGTTCCAGCCTTTGATCTGATAATGCTACTGTAGTAAATTGTAATGCCCCTAATCAGGAGTTTGTGGACCAGTCCAGAGCCTCCCTGAGGGTTCTACAGTTGAGACTGGCCCACATTGAGAGCATTACTGGGGGGACACCCTAACACACTTTATTACAGGGGCCTTTGGCCGGAGCAAGGATGTTGACATAAAGGGGTATTTTGAGGGACCTTGATGGCAGTAATAAACCCACAAATATCCCATACAACCTCCTTGGTTGGGAGGGTGGCTTAATTGTGTCAGAACTTACTAACATGGTGTGCATGTTAGTAAGTGTTTGTCTTCTGAGTCTGTGTTTAATGGGATTTGCCGTGCCAATATTAAATTATCAGAGACATCCTGGTGCTTTACAATTTAGTAGTAGTTTTCAGTTCCTTAGGAGCAAAATAGTCTCTCAAACAGCCCTTTTCAATTACACAACACCTGAATTGATCCTCCACCAAGCAACAACTCAACTCAAAAAACAAGTTTTTCAGGGGCGAGGTTTAAGTTAGCCATTGGTTTAAAAATTGTGAACTTTATGACCTTAAAACGGTGTGAAATGAACCTTGACCTCCGTTTTGCCCTTTCACCTCAGACCTCCCAAAAACAAAGAAGTTTTGAAAGGGCTGTTGGTTATTTACATACATTTTAATAATTATCATCGACTGAAACAAGTTTTTAATTTTTAAAACTCTGTGTCTTTAGTTTTGTATTTAGCCTTTAAGTGCGATATATTAACTGTTTTGTTAATCCAAGACCATAAGCCTAGTGTACCATTTAATCAATCTTTAAAGGGACTTTGTGGTTGAAAACAGCATTACAAAATCATTGTTATTTGAAACAGAGAAGTGACTGGAACTCCTTTCTTTCCATATCCCCTGCCTCCCCTTACAGTCCTATAAGAAGGCACCATTCTGTACTCCTCCCACCTACAGCCATATGCCCTGTCGTGCATGTTGTGCTTCAAACATAAAAAGTGAGGTGATAAATTGTTAGAGAAGACAATTAGAAAGAAAGATCTCTTTAAAACAAACAAACAAAAAGCCTGCAGAAGCACTTAGCCACCCCCACTCACTCCGTTTTTAAAAGATCCACGGCCACAGAAACAACGAACACCAGAGTAAAAACGCATACATCACTGAACTGCGCATGCTCAGGATGCTTTACATATGACCTCCCGCAGTTCCCCCGTGCCATGTACACTTTTGTTGTTTACGAAAATACAGCTCTACTCCGCTAAGGCAGGCAGACAGACAATGAGAAACGATAGAACAGCATTAGCTAATTTCACTAATGAGGCGCAGGTACAATGAGACGGCGAGCAATGTGCAAAACAATAACATGCTTTAATATAAACCAGAAAAAAGTTTAAGGCTTTTTAATTACAGATTGCCGGATGTTACTGGGAAAATAAAACATTGTAGCAAACATTTCTAGCAGTTTTGGGTGGTGTCAGTGTTATGGCCATGCCCCACTACATACGGCGAAAACATACAGTGTCGTACGCCGCATTGCGAATTCGCCGCATGTGGGCGTGTCGGCTATTTCTGTATGGAAGACCATATGCTTTAAATAGGGCCACATACAGTATAGTGCTTTTGAATTAGCAATCTTTATAAATGAGTCTTCTGAAAGCACAAGCACACTATTTGTATATGCCTTGAACATTAACTAAAACTAGAACTTAACACTCGAGTTTCACTAGAAGAGGGCATTTCCTGGTTGTTCAATATACAACCATGTATTTTGTATGCTTATAACACTAGAAAACGACATTCATTGATTTAGCAGGGCTTTAGCTGGCTGGCTGGCTGGCTGTGCAGATACTGCGAGTGCTACCACCCTCGGGGAGCTGTGGTTGCCTGTGGAGATGTGGATCGTTGGAACCGTTATTGTTTCAATAACGCAAAGAGCAGTAGACATCTCTGCCTGTCTCTCTCTCTCTCTCTCCCCCCAAAAATAATTGATATAATTAATCTGGCAAGGCCCGGGGGGCATACAAGTAAGATGGACGGGGGTATCACTGACGCCGGGCCAGACTCGTCCACCAAGTTTCCAGCGCACAAGAGTGTTGCCATGTAACGTCAGCAATTCTGAAAATTACAATTTGATCATTTAGCAGACACTTTTATCCAAAGCGACTTACAATTACATGGTGCAGGTAGGGGTTAGGCATCTTGCTCAAGGATGCTTACAGGTAGGCCACCACCGGGGGTCGAACCCACGACCTTCTGGCTGGAAGTCCAACACCCACATCACTAAACTCACATCACTAAACAAAACTGAGAGAAAAACCTTTTCAAAGTTACCAGTGCTAGTATGGACAGGACCTTAGATTGCAAGTAGCGCAATGTCTTCCATCAAAAAACTGTTTTGATATCCTTATTTACAAGATAAGATGGAGTAGAAAATGCCACCTTAACCTGAAATCTGTTTGTCTCCTTGTTTTTCTTAACCTCCATACCAATCATTTTATCAGTTTGGGGTGTCGGTGTTGTCTCTAGGGATGAAGCGTTAACAACCTGAGGGCTATAAAGAAGGGGAAAATAGACCCTCTCTAGTTTCATCACATTTTTCCTCTAGCAAGAAAGCCCACAGCAATGTGGGACATACACCCTCACACACTCAAAATGGTGAGTGAAATATTCCTTACAGTAACCTTCCTGATAAATTTGCTCCCACTCCAATAATTAAAAAATCCCATCAATCATTTGTCATCAATGACAAATCAGACACAAATCACATTTTGTGACAATTAGAACTAGATGATATAAAAAATATAATGAAACTTGTGCAGAAATCCAGTAGATTATAAAAATAGTAAATGAAAAAAAACTGTATGATCTCACTTCCTTACTTTTCACTAATTTCCCTGTGTCTAATATCAGCGCTGTTCACAAAATACCAATGAGCCCAAAAACACCTTGTTGTTTAAACACAAATGTTAAATGGGACATTTTGAGCTATATTGAAACATGTGGTTTAAGAATCTTTCCATGGAAAATGACTTTATATCTTATTACATTTCTGATGTTTCACTGAGCAAAACCAGAATGAAAAATATTATTTTTGATCTTTCATAGACTGATGCCAAGTGAAGGAATGATCGCCATAGACCTTTTTTCTCTTACTAAAAACCCTACTTTACCAGCCTCTATCTCTTCAACAAACACCCACACCCACATACAGATGCCGTTTGTCAGAGCCCAGGCTCACAGACTTGCAGCTGTGTCAGCAGGACTTGGAAAAATCCAGGAGATAAGAGAAGGAGGGCAGAGGAAATGTGAGGTTCACTTTGTAGGGGTCGGCTGGGCAGTGTGTTTGTGTTGGCCTCCCTTGACCTCCCCACTCCTCCCCAAAGACATTTTGGAGTTTAAGCGTACATTGCTTTGAATAAGTGTTTACCTCCGTTTAAACTTCAACTTAAAGTAAAATAATAAATACAATAAAATGTATTTGTCATTTTGACCCCAAACAGCCAAAAAGTGCTTACTAACTTATCCTGTTTTATCTGATCTTATCCTATCATATTGTTTATACACTTCATACACACAAGGAGAACTTTGGGATTTTTCAACTGAGGCCCTATCTTAGAGCGTCTAAAATTTCAGTAAAGGTAACCTAAGCAATTTTTAATATACCATATCTTAAATATGTTTTAACCATGTACACTCAAGTTTAAGGTACAGAATGAGCAATTTTTAACTACATCTTTCAGAGGGACCCACTTGTAGTGGAGGGTGCCATATTTATCACATTCCCCACCTGTATTTCAGTGAATCACAATGCATTTAATTGGTCACGGGGTCTTGAAAACGATGATATCATCTAATACACGCTCATGTTGCATCCAGTCTTAAAGGAAGATAAGTGCAAATGTTGCATCCGGTCTTAATGGGTTAATAGACCTCTGTGCACACATGCATACGTTTGTAGACACACAAATACACACATTTACATTTACATTTAGCAGACGCTTTTATCCAAATCAGTATATTTGTCAACAGTTGAACTGGTTAACCACCAGTTTTTGCAAGCAAATAACATTCTCCCAGAATAAGTGCAGCATCATGTAACAAGGTTACTTCACCTATGCATTTGCACAACATTACTCAAAGGTTTATCATTCGCTCCTCAAAACAGTCAATAATTACAATAATCGAAAGATATCATTCACTCTTCAAGTTATCATTCACTCAACAGTCAAGAGTCAAAAATTGCTAACTGCAAAGTGCTTAAAATTTTTACACACATTCCTCATAGCACTTTTTTATGTAATGCAAAATAATGACCCAGCAAAAATGCATTTTTTGTTTCAACATCATGTAACGACCAGGACACGCTCTCCGCCTCCCCCTCCACTGCTGCAAAGCTCACACCTGTGGGCAATTGCCTGATTAGGTGGACGCTATTTAAGTTTGACCGACGGTGGACGGCTGTGGGTCCTTGTCGCTGCCGCCAGCCGCCCGAGCTGTCTGAGGGGTCCAGCCTGCCGACGGTGTTATGCACTGTCGTCATTATTTACCTGTAGGGTGTGTATTTAGTTCATGTCAGTCAGTGTCTCTATACCACCTGTGCAATCTTTATTATGCTTCCAGCGTCCTCTTTCTGCATTCTGCCTCCTCGCCTGCTTGTGTGTCTCTGGCTCCTGTTAACTCTCGCCTCTCACACCAGAATTACACATCAAAGTAATTGCGTTTATTACTATGTGCAAAAATGCAATAAAATACACCACACACACAGACGTACACAGACACACAAACACACACACACACACACACCACATCAGAGGGTCCTAATCTTCTCTCAGATATTAGGGAATATAATTAAGGTTTTTCCCCGAATGAGCATTGTGACTTGTTTCTTTGTTTCTCATCCCTCCCCCACCCGTCTTGTCCTAAAAACAGTACAGTTGTTGTTTGTTTTCTGTCATCTTCCTTTGTATTGTTGTCAGAGAGTCGAGACTCAGCACAATGGTTTATTCAGAAGAGGCTATGTGAGCATGTCTTGTCGTACAAGCTGTAGACAGGAAAATAATGATTTCGGAAATTAAAATTATTTTTACAGAATCATTATTTTATTACTTCACTCAGTGATAAATAGCCGCAAAACAGAATTGTATTCTCTTCTTTTTTTTCTTTTTTGAAGCTTTGTAGCTAGATTGTAGCTTTAAGACAACATTTTCACGTGTTTTCTATCAGTAAGGTTAAGTGCCTTGTTCAAAAGCACCCAGTGTTATTCATTTCATAGATATAGACTTTTCATCCAATTTAGGAATTTGAAGGGGAAACTTCCATGATAGTGGATGAAGTCTTCATTTGGAATCTATGAGTGGGCACAGAAGATTACAGAGCAGCATTTGTCAATTGTATTCAGAATACATCATGTGTCAGCCTTTTCAGTAGACATTGTTGTGTGATGGTGACAGAGACAAGTACTCAGAAAAATGGTGTATCAAACCGTTTAGCATTTGTAAGCAAAGCTTTTTGTAAATCCTCTTGCGGTTACCAGTAAATCTAGTTTAGGCTTTGTCTGTGGAAATGGTGCTGGTGACTCACTGCCTTTTGTGTACAGTTAGATTATACTAGATGGCTTCCTACCTGACCTACCAGATGTGCTGTCAGCACACGTATTTGTTTAGAGTCGGTGAACCATACAGAGCTCCACATGTGAGCAGTACATCGCCTTTTACTACTGTAAAATATACTACCTCTATAAGGCACTTAAGCCATCTTCCTGATTTCACTGTTGTGATCATAGACTGTATAAATAAGTGGAAAAACCCTCTGTGACGTCACCCATAGGTTTTAGGAAGCTCCAAGCGTGCTGGCTCTGGCTGTCACCATCTTGGCAGTGCCTGACTTCTGCCTAACTCCTGGCTATGCATAAATTGATGGCTTGATATCATTTCAACTGATGAGTTATATAAAAATTCACCCCCCCGTATAGTTGGTATGAACGTGAAAACTAGAGACCAAAACCGTTTTTTTGTACCAGGCTGTAAACATGTTTATTTCTTATGTAAAGTTGGACATTTTAACATGGGGGGCTATGGGGATTGACTCGCTTTTGGAGCCAGTCTCAAGTGGCCATTCGAGGAACTGCAGATTTTGGCACTTCCGCGTTGGATTCACCGGTTGGTTGTAAAGCTCATCCATTTACACGGCCCTGCATAGTTCAGCCTGGGCCACAGCTAAATGCACCCACCGCCCACCCTCCCTCCTCTATACACACAGGCCCTGTGGTTTTGGGTTTGGTCCAGACAGCCTCTCTGCGGTCAGCCACTCCTCAGGCAGTCTGAATTAAACAGAAGCTCAGTTTCCCCTCTCTGTAGCACCACTGTAGCACCTACGTAATCATGTCATCACATTTACACAGACACACACACACACAGACATGCACACGCACACACAACACTGTGGTTTACTGAAACTTAAAAGTTGTTTCATGGGTTCATATAGATGAGTTAAAACTGTGATTATATGTTTTGATTATCGAAAAAATTGTGTGTAAATGGAATAGGGATGCACCGATTTATCGACCGCATATCGGTATCGGCTGATATTCTCCTTGTTGACTGCCATCGGCCTATCTGCAAATCAAGATGACATTCGCCAATGGCAGTGTCCATAGACACATAGAAAAAAATGGCAGCAACTCATACTTTCAAAGGGCTTTGGCAACTGCATCGCCTATTGTCCAAATTGTTATTTTAGACATCGGTATATTTTAGACATCACCCAGAATTTTACAATCGGTGCCTCCCTAAAATGGAACTGTAGAAATTAAAGCACATGTTTGTGTTTAAAACACAAACATGGACAGAGAGCAGTGTGAGCCTATGAGAGCTGTAGAGGGAGAAGTAGAGAGGAATCTGAGCCGCAAGTGGGAGGGGCATGTACCGAGTTTCAAATCAAAACAATGTTTTGGTTTCAATCACAAGGGTAATTTCAGACACAAATCTCGGAGTTCCCCTTTTAAATCAAAATAATATTAATACAATTTGAAGTGTTTTGGTTTTAAATAATTGTACTGGTGTTGTTAAAGATACACTCCTCAACTGTGTTATAGTGCCCAGATCCCTAATATCTACCCTATCTCCCTGTTTGTGTTTTGAAACACAACTGTCCACAAAAGGTGTGGTTTGCTGGAGGGGAAGGGGTAGAGAGGAATGCGAGCCACTCACGTAAACTACTGAGTTATCTACTGAGCTCGAGGCTTTATGATGTCGAGGCCCAGAATGAAGCTTTACAGACGGGCACTAGAGCTCCGCAGAGCCCAAGGTGGTCGTACGGCTCCACTGATTGAATGCAATATTCAAATGGAGCCTTGATGCTGCGATGTCCCTTCACTGCTGTAAAGCTGTCCTCTTTCATAACAGTCCAGGCTGGGTCACGTTGCATCCCTCTGCTTCTTGACATTCTCTGTACTGCCAGGAGGCAGTGTGTGTCACGCATCGAGAGCACATAAGCTTTGGATGTATTTGCACACATACAAGCTGACAAGCTGGTACGCACACATGCATATGCTGTATAATATACAGCATGGTTTGTGTACACATGTACATATGAATAGTAAAAGAATTGTAACGCATATTTTGTGTATTTTCAATTTTATCATTGTTCATGATGTCAAAGTTCACATTTGTACAGTTATTATTTTCCTGTGTTACTGTAAATATTGACTTGTGGAGCCCTTTAACTAGACAAACAACAAGTGTACATTAACTTGGTAATTGAAAATGCACTTGAAATACATTATAGAAAGAACAAAACTGAAACCAACTGTGATATGATTGGATAAGGGAAACAACCAATGACTTGCAAAGGGGCATGTTACCAAAGAAACAGGTTTACTCACTGAAACATTCCTAGTGATAATTTTATCATTGAGAAAATCCCAAATGTCTGCAAGAAGAGTTTTTAATATCCAATCCTAAAGCTGTTATTGACTGGCAAATTATTCAGCCTTTGTAGATTAAAATCTGTAGAATACAGTAAATGCACTGTACTGTATGTTTAAACCTGCATTGTAGATTATTAAATAATTGTTTACCAAAGTTATGCAGATTTCACGGCTCTCATTCAAGCGACACTTTTATCTTATCAGTGAATACTATGCTTTATATACACATTAATGTTTCATGGCTACTCACAACACATTTCCACTGTAACTGCCCAACCAGGAAGGCTACACTGCTGAGCAGTAGAAAGAACTGCAGTTTGAGCCCGGAAGGATATTGTATGACCTATCCTGCCCCACTCTTCCTGGCTCGGTCCATGTAGTGTGGTCGTGTAGATAGCATTACACTATTTTACATTTTCTTAACCAAATAAAACATGAAGTCATAGTGTATTCAAGGCTCCCAGTGAGTCTGTAAACTACATGCTGGCATGCCCTAACAACTCCCACAGGCCTCTTTAAGGAGAGCAGGCTGCCAGAAATAGTGCCCTACATGTTTTAATAAGATCTATATATTTGTCACTCGTATTTTAAAGACAGGGTGAGGAAAAAGCTTTGTGGTGGTGGAGTGTACTTTTTATAGAACCCGGGGCCCCTTTTTGTAATGTGGTTTCATTTGAAGGGTACAGCAAACGTGAACTCTGGAATCGACTCGTCATCCTGACACAGTGTCAGTGGTTATGTGACTGGGAGTGACAATTCATTGTGACATATTTAGCTAAGCCAAAGTAAATGATAGCAGGAACAGACATATCAAAATGCAATGACCCAAGACAGTTTGTGTACAGGCACCACACACAGTATGCTGTACATACAATGTACTGTATGTTCCTCATGCAGTATGAACTCTGGTGAATTACAGAGAAATGTACTGTAACTACTCTATGCTAGATCACAGAGGTGCTGGTGCATTGTCATACCTAAATATAATGAATGTTATGAACTATTTTTTTTACATGTGGGTGACGGAACGTTTGCTACGTTTAGTAAATGTTTTTAAATTAAGAATGCGTTTTAAAACCCAGTTTTATTTCTGTTTTGTTGCATTTTGTAGGTCAGACAGACCACAAACAGCCACACTGACAGATAGCGTTAGCCAATCCAAAACACTACTATACAACTACACTACTGATTCAGTTCAGCACCATTTCAAGGTTACTGAACATAAAACATTAAATGTTCATAACACATGAAACGCAGCCCATGAAACCTCTGTGATACAAGGGTCCATTTTTGAATTCAAATTGAAAGCATGTGATCAGGCAAACCATTCACACATATGCATGCTCATGCACATGACTGGAGGATGATTGCAAGTGGTGCAGGGATCCTCAATTGTATTGCTTTGCACCCCAGTGGCCAGAATTACAAATATGCCTTTAATTCCTTTTATTTGGATCTGGAAACTTTGAATACTTTTATTCAAGTTCCCACTCTTATCAAACTTTCTGACACAACACCACTACGGGCACACTGTGAAAACAGGAGAGTCCAAATAACAGGTTACAGAACAAAGATATGGTGGTGAATCACAAAGCAATGATGTCAAGGTGCATGCTGGGACGCCACCGTGAGGATGATTCATGTTCAAGCAAAGACGTCAGAGTGATGACTGAGTCAGCCAATAGTTAAATGCAACTTTAGTGTCGTAATTGTGTGTGTATCATATTTGTGTGTGTATTTGCAGTGCAATGTTTGTGGGTGGAGTTTGTCTATGTGGTTGTGTGTGTATGTTCGCGCGTGTGTGTGTTTGTAGCATTTGTGGGTAGAGTTCGCAAAGCGCAGGAGAAATTGGTTAGTCTTTATCTGTGACTTTGTGTAAAAGTGGGAAAGGGTATTTTCATATTTTGTCCAAACCGTCTCTAGAAGCATTGATATATATTATTTCATAGCCAACCTTGGCTAGCCAACCTAAGGTAAACCATACATGTCTAGCCCTCATCTATGGCCTTTGAGATGAAGTCATAAGTTTAACAGATGTTCGCTCGCAAAACATGCAAACAGGGTGGCATCAATGGGGAGCAGACAGTGCCCTCTAGTGGTAAATTGATTTTAACTTCATTTTTTCACTGCTATAGAAGCTACAACATTAATTTGACTATTCTCTCCATAGTGTTAGTCCCTGTACTGTTGCTACTGTACAGGCAGAATAATGTCAACATAATTTGTCGGTCTTGTCTATTTCATGTTTATCTAAGTAACTAGTAAATATAACAGTGGGAACATTTCTACCAAAAGCTTTAATGCTCCATAGGTTATATTGGCACCTCCATCTGGTCACAAGACCCAACTGCACTTAAAAAGACCAGCCTCAGAAAGTTGACACCTGTGACATTTCAGTTCTTAGAGGTACTGCTTGATATTTTATTCCTTTTGTTTCAGGCCTCTTAAGCCTTTATTATATCAACTGGTATAACCTGGTCTTTTTTTATGGTTTCCCTTTTTCCTTCCCGGTTTAAGGGTACCTGGTACCTGTGGCACCTGGGGCACTCTAATTTGAGGCACTCTGGTTTGAGGCACTCTGGTTTGAGGCACCCTTAGCGTTTACAGTGTGTGTGTGAGTGTGTGTACACGTGTGCCTGTGGGTTGTGGATGGGACCACTCTCCCAATTAGTCTGCCTCCCCAAAGTAAGTTTTTAGCCTTTGCTTGATTAACATTTAATACATTCCTTAATTATATTAGTGGGCATCTTTTGGACTGAATTGAGTGACAATATTGGTAACCAAGTGACTGGCATTTTAACCATACTGCATTAAATATTCCAACTTTAACGTATTTTAAGCTACTCATAAGTTATATATTTGATAATTCACTGGCATCAGACAACAGTATATTTGGAAATGTTAGAAGTGTCTTGAATAATACTCAGAGGTTGGAAGTGTAGGCCTATGTCCACATGGTCAGATGTCTCGCCTGGATGCAATGAATGCTGGATGCCTGGACTTAACTGCAGAGAATTTCTATGGATTGATGAGGCATGCAAGTCTTTTTTTCTTCTTTTTGAATTACTCAATTCAACTGTGTTGAAAATGGAAGCATATTGATTTTTAATTTATTCCTGTAAAATACAATACATATTATACAGTACAAATGTGACATTCTTGTTTTGTAAGGAAATTTTTATGTATACAAATAAAGTTACGTCAAGCCAAATATTACATCTTCTGTAATGCTTGCTGTTTTTTAGGTTACAGCATGGGCGTAATTTATGGTAGGGACAGTGGGGACATGTCACCTGATAATGCAATAGTAGGAATACTTAATTGTAAAAATAAATTGCTAGAAATATTGATTGTTAATATTGCCACTCATATTAAAGTGTTACTAATTTACCAGAATTTATTTTGTGTTCCTATTTTTAGTAGCGCTCTTTGAAACGTATTTTGAGATCTAAGTTGTAATGAAAACCTTTGCCACAAGAGAGCGCAGCAAACACACATAAGATGTATGATAGCCTTTCTTCTTGCTTGACAATGCATATCTGACATTTTTTCAAATGTATTAACTTTATATATTTCTTTACAATGTGTGTACCTGTTCATGAAAGTGATCACATTAATTATGAGATCAAACTTTCATATACCTTAGGTCTTTATTTCTATACTTATTTATTTGGTCTTTAAGTTTAATAGAAAATATAACTGATCAAAAATACACCTATACATGTCATAAAAAAAGACAAAAGGATGAGACATATTTGGTGTCCTTTAGCATTCCAACAGATATTTCAGACATGGTTCCAGGCATTAACCAGCATACTTATCTGTTTATAGGGGTCTATAAGTAGACCCCTATAAATGAATTAAATCAATAAATTCAATAAATCCAATACATACTGTATACCCTCTCTCCTAAGTTATTACAATAACATTAACTGTCTCCAAGCTTTGGCTAATGGCAAGTCGAATGGCTATCTTGTTAGAAGCTTTAGGTGAAGGCTGAAAAAATGTTGATACTCTTTCAACTTTTTGTTCAGTATGACTCTTCTTGACATTTTTTATCAGTCAACCCCATCTATTTTCTCTTTTCTTATTTGCACATTCCAAACATCTCATCTCCAAACTGTTCAGTATACAGTTTTCATTGGTTAGATTTCAGAATCACATAAAAACCAGAAGCACAAAACAAGTGTGAATACATACATTATATAAATTGTCCATTGCGTTCCTATGTTGCATTTTGTATTTAGTGTAGAGAACATGTGTATTTATTTTTAATTTATAGGATATTTAAAGAAGCATGTGTATCATCTGTTCACTGGGGCAGAGCTATATGCAAAAATGGGTTCCAGATGCACACTAATGGGGACTATTAGGAGTGTAAGCTTGTACGCATGTCCAATTGTATTCTTATTTGCATATGCATATTTCTCTTCAGGTGCTTTAAATGTATATCAAAATGCAACGGCGGTACAATATCGTACACAGTATACACATAGGATGGTGTAGCCACAGATGTCCTCAGTCTGACAGAAAGGGATTTTCAAGTGAAGATTTGATCAAACTGTTTAATGTGTCCCATGCTAGACTCTAGAAAAAGACAAGGCCTTGTTTTTCCTGCTGAGGAGACCAAATGCAAGACGGTATGGGAGCTTCCCCTTCTGTAACAAGAGACCACAAGGAAGCCCAACTCCTTGACCTCAAATGGGAATGAATGGGGAGGATGAGAGCTTGGGCCAGGCCACAAAGGCAGTTTCCAAACCTTTCCAACAGCAGTGACCCATAGTGTCAGACGGAGACACAGATAGTTATTTTATTTTCCTCCATTTTGACTTGAGCACACCTCTACAGTTGCTCTGATGTGAAAATGTTCTAATGCTATATGCTATATAGACCAGAGATATGTGTGGGCTCTAGTAGATTAATAACAGATAAACAATTATCTAAATTGTTCATCGTAGCTGTGGGATTTAGCATGCCGGGGATGACACACAAGATACTGTAAATTTCTTTCAAAGTCTAAGTTTAAATCCTGTAGTTTGTGGGTGAGATGAGAAAAAAGACAATGTTTTGTAAAATGGCCCTTCACTGCTAACTACTACACCTACTCACTAACACCCACCACTACAATACTGCATTATACTGAACAGGACATCTCTCAGACACAGGGAGGCACATTTTCAATTAAATCGGCTTCTAACTGTTGCTATTAATCGCTTTCATGTATTGTAAAGGCCCGGTTTTTGAGATAACTGGCTGAGAATCCTCTTCTCAGGTTGAAGGCAGGCGGCTGCAATGCTGCAATTGTTGTTGCAGTTTGTAATGTCAAATAATCACATAAACCAATCATGAAGGAGGTGTAATTTGTCTTGCCTAAATGGACAGGAAGTTTGATGATTTTCCATAACTTACACACAGGTACACACGTAAGTTTGAAAAGTAAGGACAGGCAAATCCCAAGGCCAATTTTGGAAGGGTGCAGGTAATAAAACACATTAATCAAAAATAAAAAAGTAAAACCGCACACCATAGAGCTCCTATTGAGGTGTTTTATTAAATGTTGAGAGGAAGAGCCGTAGGGCTCGAAACGTCACTCAACATTTAATAAAACACCTCAATGGGAGTTCTTTGGTGTGTGGTTTTACTTTTTTATTTTTGACACACCTAAGTTTGTATCTGGAATTGAAACCAGTTACAAAAACGTTTTGGTTCAAAACTTGCATAGCACACGCCATTCCCGCACCTCTGTGGATCGCACTCCTCTCTACTCCTCCCCCTAAAAGATAGGGGGCATAGGTTGGAGTTTGAGGGGGGTTAAAGTACTAGTAAAGTACATCATATACTTTACTAGTACATGATGCATAGATATTGGTATTTATAAACAATTAAAATTCAACATTACTCAGGTTTATCTGTAGCAAACATGCAGTTAAAGAGCTAGTCTGAATAGGAGCGTAACCTCTTTTGCAGACGTGGGTTAACCCACGTCTGCAATGGTTACATACTACAGGCATGACTGTGGCAGACAGTTAGGTAGTTTCATTATGTCAAGTAGACACATAAGCAAAAGCAAGCAAGTGCTACTATTAGCTTAGCATTAGGCTCTTGCTGTGAATATAATGTTTTAAAAAATGTGTCCCTGGGAGAAAGCATACATAAGGACAGGAACTTTGAACATATTCAAATATTCCCACAATTAAAAACTCCTGACTTTCCTAGAGATGCTTTATCGTCCTCAACGGACCTGTGACTTGTTTACACATGCTGATGCGTAAACAACACACACACAAACCACAACCCCTGTGGTTATATCTGCGCTCACAGTAAAATGCATTCAACAGATGTTAATACATAATTTGGCGAGCACAAAGAGCCTGCTGATATTGTGGACTGTCTACTCGTACAGTACCATAAAGCTGCATTTTGTTAGACTTGCCCTCAACGTGAGACAATGAGGGTTCATTTGAGAGAGTATTGGAGGATTTTCCTAAATTACCCCTAATTTCAGGGAGTTAAACTACTGTTGATTTGTCATTGATGGAACGGGAACGGGACAGTTTTGAGGTTCTGCAGTCCTTTACAATCAACATAGTTTACATATAGTTCACTAAGCCCTTCATTTCTGAGGTTCCTGTTAGCAGAGACAATAAATTTATATGCCATACGATTCCCAGCTACAGTATTTAAGCACATTTCTTGCTAGACACTCATTAGGGCATTTTGATTATGTTTTTCTTTGGTCAAAACTACAATGAAGCACTTATCAGTTTAAACTTCTCTATCTGAGTCTGCAATTATCCTTGTGATTGTAACAAGCCTTATAAAATAATTGCTTTGGTTTGAAACTCAGCGAGCACATGCCCCTCCCACATCTCACAAGGTACAGCCACTTTATGAATGGGCAGTTACTCAGCCAATGCTGTATTAATTCAATCGGTGATAACATCCAAAGAAATTGACATTAAAATGTATATTTTACCTAATAGTCTGTAGCTAGCTTCCAGATTGTCGTTTTAACTGTCCAGATTGTAGCTTTAATTATATCACTATAATAATGTGGTTAGTTAGAGCATCCTTTATGCGGTGTAGTCCACTGAGCATCGGGAAACTTGGTCTCATTATAACTGCAACTATTTTTAAAACTTCACACAATTGAGCAAGAAGACCTAGCTGTTCATGCCCATGGAATGCCAGTTGTTCAGCTTCTTGCAAGGAACACCATTTTCACCTGCCCCTTGCACTATGTAAGCCCATATGGTGTTACCATACTAGACAATGCTTGAACCTTTTGACTTGGTATCAGAACTTAATTGCTGATATCTAATGTATGAGCAGGTTTATGAACTTAAAGCTACACTGCCACTTACTTTTTCAGACCCAACTTTCCCTGATTTTGGTAATTGATCTTTGCTCATAGAAGGACAGAGGGAGGGTGTTAGTAGGAGACAACAATAGCAACTTGTCTTGTGACCAAGAAGCTCATAGCTCATAGCTTGCTACAAATGCACATGGCTACATGCCACATTTCTATAATGTCAATAAATTAGAAGTATGTGTGGCTAATACAATTTAAGCATTAAACAAGCTACTAAACAATGACCCTTCACACTTCTAATTTTTGAAACCCAGCGCCAGTCAGACTGCAGTATAAATGAAACAAATGTTTTCTGTGTGTGTCAAGAGATAACAGCATTTAGCCTAATCGCTTTATTTTACTTCAAACGCAACTTTTCATCAAATCAGACATCAAAGAGAGAAAAAGGTCAGTTTGGAGGAGCTAAATAATGGTCTTTTTTGAGAATAAAATTACAAAAATATTTAACTTGATATTGTGTGACAGGTCTTGGGAGAATTATATAGGCCTATTTGTTTTGTCAGGTATTTTAAAATCATATAATTGCATAAATGTGAAAGGTCTGCTCCTCAATTGGGTTATAGCACCCCCAGATCCCCAAATCCCCCCTCCCAGCTCACTGTTATTGTTTTGAAACACAATTGTGCACAAAATGTACACGTAGCTGTAGAGAAAGGGAACGAGAAGATGTGAGCCTATGAGCTCTAGGGGGAGCACTGCGGGTGGTTTCAACCACAACGGTAACCACATATAAACTGAGGAGTGTCTCTTTACTTAGATAGATTGTATTAGTTTGAATGTTAAGTGTTCAGTAAAGTTATTTAGCATTTGTGGCATACCAGCAACTTTTCCCAATGAAGCCTTTATATACTGAAAATTATGTAGGCCTACACCTGGGTTGTCATAATGGGTTAGCATGGGTACTACCGTGTGTTGTGACACATTCCTCCCATAATCATTAACATTTTCTGTGACTTGTGGCACAATAGCCCTTTTGTCAGTTTGTTGCCCTCGCACATCTATGAGCCTTGGGTGCCCAACACCGTGTGGCTGGTTCATGGTTTGTCCCTCAGACCACTGTCGGTAGCTACTCAATCACCACTGCTGATCTGGCGCACCCCACAAGCCTTGCCATTTTGGAGATGCCCTGACCCAGTCGTCTGGCCCTCGTCAGAAGCTCAGGTCTTTATGCCTAACCACATTTCTCCCCCATCCAACATGTTGACTACAAGAACCACCTATTCGCTTACAGCCTAATATATCCCAGACCTTGACATGCTCTGTTGTTAAGAGATAATCAATAATTATTTTGTTCATCTGTGTGTAGGCTAAATAGGTTTTGACAAGAAGTGGATGTGACAAAACACCTGTATAGATCCAGTCAGTATGAAGAAATTAATTAAATCATATCCGAAACGCATGACTTCAGTTAACTAAACGATCTACTCCTAAGAAGAACAATTATGTCTTATAATGTAATTCATTAAAATCTATTAAATGGCATGTGACCAGTACACCTTTGAAAATTAAACATTTGATTTAATTCGTTTTTTTCAGAGGGGCCTGGCTATGAGACTAAATTTTGCTAGCCCTTAGCACTTAGCAGTAGGATGTCCATTGATAAGTGGCAATTGATGAATACAGTACATGGTTCTAGACATAATGTTGATTTTATTTACTGTGAAAAGGTGATATGTCCTTGTATAGGCGGTAAACTGATCCAGCCTGCAGGAATAGGGCACAGCAAAACATCTGGGAGCAATTTGGATGCTAATCATTAGCCTACTCACTGCTGCGTTTAAGTACCCTTGGCAGTTTTTAGTAGGCTATCTGAGCTGGTATTTGCACACTTCCATCAGCCTCTCCTCTCAGCTTTTGTGGAAATCCTGAATGGATTCCCTTTAAATAAATTGTGCAGAAAATAAGAAACTTTTTCAGTAAACAATGTCTTATCCGTCTATAATATAACACCACTGCTCTTGTCAAACTGATTGATTCACTAGCACAAACAAATATGGCACTTCAATAAAAAAGCATGAGTGTAATTAATGTATCCTTTAAAGACCCACCGTCTTTTACAAATAATACACGCGAGTGCAATCAACCCCTCCCAGATGTGCACGCGTCGTCGTTAGCACCTCTCTCCTTTACCCCTCTATCCCACACTACTGCCCCCCCCCCCTCCCTCGCTTCCTCCTCCTCTCACAACTACCACGGAGTTTTCCATTTCCTTTTTTGGTGAAAAAATCCGAAAGGGAGGAAGGGATCAGGGGAGAGGGAGGGAGAGACATTTGGCCAACACACGCCGACGGGAGAGCGGCGTAGTTGACGGCGTTTGCGATGGTTCCCCTTCATGCCCGGCGATGAAACGCTGCATCGTAAACAGAAGGCAAAGGTCGTGTGTATACACACGCGCAAATGCACGCAGAGTGTTAACGCGCACAGACACGGTTTTTGACTCCCCTCTTCTGCGGTCTCTCTCTCTCTCTCTCTCAGAACTTTCCTAGAAAGGCTCTAAACACGTCATGCGAGTTTTCTCAGACACATAAGCGCAAAAATAATCTGTCCAAAACTAACATCAGAATAATTTAAATAGTTTTCTCTCTCTCTCAAACACACGGGATATAAATGAGTTTCTTAAACTTGATCAGTTAATGTACATTTATTTGACAAGTCTTCACAATTAAATGACATCAATGCGAAATTTAGCCGTATCAATTATAATCTGATTACAATACTTACTGCTATCACATTGATGGAGTATTCATTTTTTAAATCTTAAAACACATATTTGCTAACTCTGACTTGCCAGCATCAAAGCTCAAATAATGCAATATAGGCATTTTTAAAGATTTTTTCCACATACAGTATATGTGGCAAGCTAACATTATAAAGTAAAAAAAAAAAAAAGTAATCACTAAAAACAGACATGTGTAAGACAGCATACTTTTAAGTAATAGATTTCTAATGGGCTAGCCCAAATATTCTCTCACTGCTGACTGGGAGCAAGAGCAATAGAAAATAAAATAAACAAAATAAAAGACAGAACACTGACAGACAAGTCTTTATGAAAAGTGTCAATAAAAGCGGATGCACAACAATGTGGTCTGCGTCTTGTGCCATGTGAATCATTTTCAAATGGTGACTGTATGTGCACATAACATGTTACTAAGAAAGTACATTATCCATAGTGCAAATGGCTGTATTGATCATTACTAATATACTGTACATGGACTGTATATCTTGTATCAAACAAACATTGTGGCTCTGTCAATTTTTCTCTCTTTTTGCTTTATTGAAATAGTTACAAAACAATATTTTCCTCCTGATGAGTTCGGCAATATGTTAAGCCTTCTGGAATTAATATATTGTTCAGGGGAAGAGAAATAAAGCAAGATAGTTATAGTTAATCGACACTTGAGAGCGATGACATTCAAATTGCATAAAACTGCAGCTTCAACAGAATTCAACAGCAACTTAACCACACTTGCAAAATACATACTTAAAGCATATATTCTATGTATCAGTGTTCTGTGTCTACTTTTTCAGCGCCTCACCTCATACTGAGGTGGTCATCATATAAAGTGTCAGAGAAATGGTTGCATAGCAGTTAGCACTTGGCTTCTTTTTGGTTTAATAGTACATAACATACAGTATGTAGCATTATTTTTAAGGCACAGATAAATTAGTTTTCCATAATAACTATATTTTTGGCAATAGAAGAAATGTTGGAGGTCATCATTCAAACAATACAGCATCAAAACAGGACTATGTGTATAATTACAGGAACCCATTTCGGATGTGGTGATTGAAGAATTTAGCATCGTGTAACAGCGTTATATAGTAGCGCTAGCGTGTATATGTCTATGTGAATACGGTTCCATGTTCGAGTGCACAAGTGTCCATGCAGGCCCGTGTCTCTCAATACGTGTGCTTTGGCTGGTCTCTGCGTGCATTAGAATAACCTGAGACGCAGGATGTGTCTAGCCTAATGCTAGACTAATGCTAAGCTAATAGTAGCACATGCTGTGAGGAGAACTGAACAAGTGGGGGTAGTAAAGTAAAGTCGGGAGGGGCAGCGGCAGGTGACAACAGCTCTATAGGCTGCTGTTGCAGTCGCGGCACAGGATTCTGTCCCCGTTGGGAAAGAATCCGGCACCCACCAGTGACACCGAGCACTGGGAACAGGTGAAGCAGGTCTGGTGCCATTGGCGCTCCTCAAACGAGATATACTTTCCTCCTCCGAAACCTGGAATACAAATGGGATCAGAAATGTACACACAAACACACACCCACACTATATGAATGACATTTTCTCAAACTTGATTATCAGTTGATGTAAATGTATTTTATGCCTTCACAAATAAATCACATCACTGTGAAATTTAGATGGAGTAGCAGTATGTCTCTAACCTAATGCCAGACTAATGCTAAAATAAAGGTAGCATACGCTGTGAGGGAAATGTTCAAATGTGTTTTAAATAGTTGCAGGTTTTGCTTGTTGCAAGATTCAAGTTGTATAATTGGTTAACCTTGGATGCAGTAGACAAGAGCTCACCCTTTAGGCTAATGTCAATATTAGTCAAAGTTAGTAAAAATTGACACAAAAAGATCTATAATCCCTTGCAGGGACCCAGACGCGTTATAGGCCCCTTGAATCATTCAAGACATACCTGGGCTTTTTAACTGACATGACGCCAGTGTTGGTAACGCAGCATAGGATAAGTTTTATTAACTTTTAATTGCCAATAGTATTAGTAAGTAGGAACTAATACTAGTGGAATTCGTCTTCTGTACTGTATCAGGAAGAAATAACTACAGTAAAAGTCACATGGGCACAGCTACACTTAAGTGATTTTTGCAACAGCCAAAATATATGGAAAAAATTAAAAGGTCTGAAGTCAGCTTTCAAAAATATACAGAGTACAGTTGCATTGTGTGACCAGAGTGGCCGCCAATTTATTATCGGTTATCCTGTACAGCCTTGATCTTAAAATAAATTTCATAACAAAGTCAGTGAAACCACTTTAGCAAACTGGGTACTATAAAAAAGACAACAATTTATTATATCTGCAGTTACCTGTGATGGGCTTAGCGCACGCTGTGCACTTCTTGGCGTACAGGCTTCCGAAGCACTTGAGGCAGAAAGGGCTTTCGTCTCTGGAAGTGAAATGTTGACCGGCCAGCTGCATTTTACAGCCGGTGCAGACAAAACACTCCTTATGCCAGGGTTCATCTCGATAGGTCACGCCGCCTTTAGCAAGGGTCTGAACAAAGAGGTTGGACCAAGGTCATTTAAGGATCTCTTAGACAAACTAGTTCCAAGCATCTTGTTGTGAGTTGGTTTGGAACCCCGTAGAAAAACATTGCAGTCCTAGGATTAAATCATAAAGTAATCTCTTTTATGCAAAATAAACATGCTATAAATATATGAATATATTGTGTATAGCTAGTAATACATTCTTATTTTACAATTACACACTGATTTACTAATTCCATTTACTGATAATTATCAAAGTTTTAAGTGAATCTATAACTAAACATCCCTTATTGTTTTCAGAATACAGAATACCTTTTTACAGCGGGTGCAGCGCGGGGCAAACTTGTCCTCATAACAGGGCACACAGTAATGTTCATCCTTGTCAGGGATGAAGGATTTCGAGCCAATGGGTTCCTCACAGCTGTGGCAGATAAAGCAGCCCTCGTGCCACGTTGAGCCACCGTACTCTAACTTCCTGGTACCTGGCCGTGAAAAATATCACAGTAATTTTTATATATTCAAGTAAGGTGTCAAGTAAGGTCTACACACCTTGGTAGAAGAGGTATACAACTCAGAAATATATCAATCACCTCAGAGATGGCAATTGCAACATTGAAGCCCATATCAAAACCCTCTATTCTCGGCTCATTCAAGTAACTACAGAATACACAATACATATATTATAAGGGTTTTATGAAAGTATGAGAGAGAGACATTTGAATGGAAACAACAATTTTATGTTATGCTACTGTATATACCTCTATTACAACAACAAGTGTACTGACTCTACTTTCTGGCTGAATAAAAGGTACTGTATATTTTTAGAGGAACGGTATAGGCTATTTGACTGTCTATTATTGTGTTTGTCTTGTGTCCTTTTAGCTTCTGTTGAGAGAATGACCATCTCTGGCAGCTGGGAGCTTTTCAGCTGGCCCATAAGATCAATCTTGTTAACCAAAAGAGGCTCTGAGGATTCCATTTGTGTGACGCTGATCCAAACTTACTTCTCTTGTGTCTTTGTCATGGTTGGCCTCGCTAAAAAACAATTCAACGTAACACCCACTTAATAAACAGAAACAAATGTGTGTGTTTGTGCGTAAATGCCAACAACTGAAGGAATATTATTACATTTATTTTATATAATAATTTATACTAGAAGCAAAACAAAGCCCTCCTAAGGCGATCTTAACAGCAAACACAATATGCTGGTAGCGGTGTGCTATTAACCTCCTACGTCACCTAATTACCATCTAATCTCAACCTTCTGAAACAATCGTCACCCCTTGATTGTGATTCATGACGTCTCGCCGCAGAAACTCGTAGTCTTCGCAAAAGAGAACCCAAATGACCTAGAAATAAGGGGAACCCCTCATGCTCTTCCTGGAGTAATTTGCTTCTTACAGGTGCTGTGTTGGCCACTACAGTGGTGTTGAAATACTTCATGGGCTTATCTCTTGTTATCATCTAGTGTTGGCGGCCCGCCAGCCCTGTGGATCTGGTTCACAGACAACGAGTCATGCAGGCTGGCAATTACTCTGTCACATTCAGCCCTGGCGGCTGCTCAATCGCACACTCCGGCCCCATACCTACTCTTTCTTCATTTAAAACATTTTTTGGGGGGTAATTTCTCTTGGGTAACAGTCTTGTATTGTATCTGAGATAAGGTTTATTATATAAACCGTATCACTTATTTGACAATATTTATCAACATCATCATAATGTACAGTATGTGTATGTTTAGTTTTAGTTCTCACTATGTATCCTTAAAAAGGAGATGCATATTGATATTGATATGGGAGCCTGCATTACCATATAACACGTTCGGTATCATAAGGCATTATAGAATACTGAGAATATATGACACTATACAATATATTTTACATCTCTCGCACTAGATAGCGAAAGCAGATGTATAAGGTATAAGAGGTAGAAATAATAAAGAAACTGCTATAAGGTGTGATCATTTATATGTAACTTTTGTAAGTTATTTATAAGTTAAGTAATTGTATAAGTTATTTACTGCATACTGCTTAATGAAGGCCATGCAATTCTGAATAAACTTATGTGATATTCTCTTTCTTTCTGCTTGGGGCTGGGTCAGCCTTCCTTTAAGCAGTGCCCCAGGTTGGAGCAGGTAGGGTTAGGATATGTTGCTAAAGGATACTTGGCTAGAACAGATCATTCGACAATTCCACCCCTTCGAACATGAAACATGGAGGAATCAGTGCTGTTCCATTGAGAATTTGCTTCTCAAAGTGGTATGGACATAGGTTTGAATATCCATAAAATGCAACACCTAAACACCTCTTTGCTCCCAACATTACCTGGCATGACGGTCTTGTCGCAGGCAACACACTTTGAGGAGAACTCGTTGCAGTAGCAGTCGTTGCAGAGCAAAGCATCATCATGGCTGGTAAACGGCTCGTCTGCCAGAGACCGGTCGCAGCGGAAACAGCGAAAGCAGTGCTCGTGATAATGCCGGTCCTCATAAAACAGCTCCTGAAAGGGTGAAACAAACAAAGACCCACCAAGGGTGTTCAAGGGAGGTCATTTCATCCACAGGGGAATTCATAATGCACCGCTTTATAGAGGTTGTAGGTTATTGTAAGCAGCCCACTGTGGACGAAATGGGAGTTACAGAACAAGTGAAAGTAATTAGTGACCTCAATTTTGTATATATTCGTCACAGCCTTGAAGGGGTTATATGTATTTATTCTTCAGTGACTTATATCAAGTTTGTAGGTCATTGAGAAAGTCTAATAAAGGAAAGGCTGTTATAGTCTCTGGTTACTAGTGGCAAAGAAGAAGGTGGCATTGGTCCAATTCAAACCTACATTTTAAATATTCCCAGTGACAGTACTGAGAAACAACTGTGTGTATACAGTATGTGTTGTTTCAGTCTGTGTGTGATGTGAAAGAATGTGTGTGTGTGTTGTGCGTGTGTTGTGTGTGCGCGCTTCTGTGTTTGGTAAAGGTCTTGACAGGGATGAGGCTGGATTTATTGCGTATAAACCACCAAGCCAAGAAAAATACTGGCTTTACTTAGGTTATACCGCCCGTGCGGGTGTTGATAGCTCATTGGCCTCTTTATCCATGCATGCCACATTCTATAAACTCTGCGGACTAGAATACGGCCGTGTTAAATGATCCCGTTTGTGTTTTCCATTAAGAGAAGAAAGAAATTCAATCTCAGAACCCATCGGCTATCTGTCTGACGACGATATACCTCTGAGTGCCATGGCCAATATTTCTGGTGTTTCGGTGCAGCCAGCTGATAGCCAAATGGATAACGGATATCCAGGCCAAGACTTCCTCTTCCATGTGGTCATTGTTTACAGTCCAATTAGCAACTTGAGACGCGAGAATGGAGTTGGAGTCTAGTTCGGCTAATAGCTATAAACAGATATTTGCATATGAATGCAGTTACATCTTTAAAATAAAAAAGCTAATAAAAAGCGAAATCGTCGTCAGACGATAGCCATTTTTTTCTGAGATTGCATTTCGGGCCAATGTGTTCTTTTACTCTCCACACGGACTGTTTACTTGCATGCAGCCAAAGCCTGCTCAAAACGTGATTGGTCAATACTACTCGGACTACAAAAGGAAACTAGGATGCTGCCGATACCAAAATCTTGTGCCGTTACAGATTCTGTATTCATATGCAGATATCTGTTTATAGAGAAATTTAAATTTAACTTCATGGTCAGATAAAGGGAGATATTCCCTCATGCTACATTTTTATTATCTGAGACAAAATTGTCTGTATAACTGCATGTTAAATATGCCTTCACTGCATCTTGCCAAAATACATAAAGAAATTGCCCCATTTAATGTGATATGCAGCAATCATGTCACACAACCCCAGTTTTAGCCATTCGAGGCCCAGCCAAAAGACAAAGTAAATACAGTGAGTTAATGAATTGAATTGATTAATCCAGAATGCTATGTATTGTCTAATGTCTATGTATGTCTAATAATTGTCTATGTAGCCTATATATCTTTTTTTTTCCTAAATCTTATTTTGATCTACCCCCCCCCCCCACACACACACACACCCACACACACGATAAGTAATAAGTATAACCAGTTCATAAGTTCGAAAACAAATACTTTTGAGTTCCATTTCAAGACAACGTAAATACACACAGAAATGGTCCCGTTAAATTAGCAAACGTACCCTGGCATCATGGGCGATAAGCTCCTTGCACTCGTCGCATGTGTTGGAGAACAGGCTGTCATAGCAGGGGATGCAGTAAGGGTTGTCCTCCGACTGTATGTACTTGCGACCGTATAGTGACTCTTTGCAGTTGTCACAATCAAAGCGGTCAGCCATTGTCACCTTTTCTAAGCCTGAAACACAGAAAGAAGATGCTCAGCAACACTTCAAAAAGCCAGTCCATCAAGTTTTCAAAAGCAGAGCATAGTGGAAAGAACAAACGCAATGCGAATGAGTGAAAGGCTTAGCTAACGTTTTTATTTGCAAGCATCTCCTCCTCGCACAGCAGTAGGATGATGTTATAAATTTTCACTGCCTATATTTATGCTGCGAGTACTTTGCTCGCACCAGTGATGGAGTTGAGCTTAAACAAAACATTGAGTTCGAGAGAGTAAAAAAAATAAAAACAGTGACAGAGACGGAGAACTGGAGATTGGGGGAGCCCGTGCTTTCATGAGAGGTTGTACAAAACGCCTATTAACTTTTATTGAGTTGCGATGAAAGCTTGGTTTGGCGGGGTTTAAAAGAAGAAGAGCTACATCACTTTTTTGTAACACAACCAACTGTTCACTAACAGTCTCAACCGAGAAAAAAAAAAAAACTATATTGAGGGACCTTTCCACTGCGGAGAGAAAATGTGGTGACACATAGCTTCTTCTCTGTCAGATACACAGACGTTTGTACACCCTACCTGTAAATATTTATGAGGTAAATCTGTGTATTGGGAGAGGTGTTCGGACCACCAACCAAGATGGAAAAGCTTAAAGTGTGTGTGTGCGAACGAGAGCTTATGCTTGTCGCAGTGGCAACCTGTGCTTCAAACACTTCAACACACTTCAAAGACCGCTTAGTCTTACAAGGGCTCATGCTACACTGTACAGCTGTTAGCTAAATGCAGTACATCCACATCTACGATGCTATGGATAGCCTCTACTACATAAACACACTATTTGGCTGTTTGATAGGGCTCAGGATCATAGCACACAACAAAGTGACAGAATAATACTGTGGGAGCATTATGGCAACAATATCGGGTTGCCGGAACATTACAGCATGGCTGGAGGTGAGCCCGGTAATAAGTGATAGCTCTCTGGAAGAGCCCGATACTGCCACTTCAGTCCCACCTTCCAGTAACAATATTCACGCCTGATAAAATAATCAAACTTTAAGCGCCAACTCCCTGTCTTACGCAACACCCACAAATGTACATATGCAAGCCCTACTAGGTAGGAACATAGTATATTGTGGCACAAATGGTCTATTAGCATGCACCCAAATGCACATGCAAAACAGGGGTGGGAGAAAAAGAGTAATAGCCAAATTACACATGATCCATCATCAAAGAAAACACAGGTCTCAGACTCTCCCAGCTTCAACCGTCTCAGCGCCTTTGTGAGACAAAAGCTCTTAATGAGCCGTGTGTGTGTGTGTGTGTGTGTGTGTGTGTGTGTGTGTGTGTGTGTGTGTGTGTGTGTGTGTGTGTGTGTGTG
>JAOEHI010052497.1:0-16631 GCA_025447815.1 Percopsis transmontana | reverse complement strand
GGACGCAGCTGACAAAATTACAGTATCTGGTGTTACCTGTGAGCGTCCTTGAGCAAGAACACAAGAATAATTAGAACTGCACTATAACTGCGAGCCTCTTACAGCGGTGCAGCGGTAGAAAGGGTAATGGAGATCTTGGCTGGCGCGCTTAATTGAAAGGAACGTGGAAGCAAACACAGGTGAAATCGATCTAAGAGGCTTGGATCGATTTCAGAGGTGGCCGTCTGCTCTCTATGTACTAGCCAAATATCTGTACACGGTCATAGTTAACTGTTAACAATAAATTCTCTATGAAGACAACTCAGAGAGCCTGGTTGAGGCTGTATTATATTGAGTGCTCCTGTCCAATAAGATCTAAAATAAGCATCAAAACCCGTAGCTTCGTTCCACAATCCAGCCACTGCACTTGAAAGGTGCGTGGGCGACACAACCTAGCCTAAAACGTAGCGCATTTGACTTCCATCTCTCCAAACCTCTCCATAAAAAAGATAAATAATGCACCTTTTTTATCACCGCCAACGTGTGAGCATGTAATCTAGCAGCTCGACGGCCGTGTTCAGTCAAAATGACGTAGAAATGATGTAAATTTAGCATCTAGCAACCAAATTCTGCCAAATTATTTTGCAACGGACTCCAGTGATCTGTTTAGATCATGACATGCAATGAAAGCCCCGGCAAAAATGCTCCTAAGCACAAAACATTATTCGTCTTTTTACAGAACACATTCTTTTGTTGAAAGTACTAACAACTGCACACATCATATAAAATCACCATAGTTACTGAAATATAAATCTAACACATCTGTACTGTGTAAAAGGTAGATGTTCTTTACTCACGCCTCATAGAAATGCATGTGATGTCAAACATTTTTTGTTTTGAGGGGCTGAGAGAAAGAGGGATATTTGAAGACAGAGACAGTCGGGAGGCAAGGTAATTCCCACAGGTTTATCCGAGCTGTGAAATTGCTTCTCTGCTCTCCCCTTTCTCAAGCCCCCCATCCATTTGAATGACAGTGTATTGGCGGTAAAATTATGTATGAATAGCAATAACACAAACCCAAGCGCCACCAATTTGCCCTAGGAGAGTGTTTTCTGAGAATTATACCTGGAGATACTGTATGTTGTGCCGCTTTTGGTTGTTCAAGCGCTGATAATTGCAGCTTACTGATACTGACTGTTTTCTTTAACACACTGTATGACAACCACTTAGGAGCTGTTCTGAAACTAAAGACAGAAGATCTTGGCTGATCTCACCACCAGACACAGGTGTCAGTTCACGGGTGTGAGTTCACGGGTGTGAGTTCACGGGTGTGAGTTCACGGGTGTGAGTTCACGGGTGTGAGTTCACGGGTGTCAGTTCACGGGTGTGAGTTCACGGGGTCAAACTTTTCTGATAAGAGCCGATAAGAAGGGGGCGGGGAGGTCGTATCCAGCAGGCAGAATATCTTCCCTCAAGGGGACAAGTCCTCTAAGAGGGTGTCGTGGGGGGGGGATTAGCAAGTGCACTGGAGTGCTTCTCGTGGATAGCATAGCCTCTGCACTCAGCACAATTACAAGTGGGAAACCCTGAACTGGAGGAAATGGTATCGAGGCTTTCAAGTAACTCTGAGCGAAGATTTATTGTCTGTCGGGTATTATTTAATTTCAGCATAGAGCTAGCTGTGTCTGAGAGTTTACAGTCTCTTAAGTGCACCCAGTTCCAGAATATATATAATTTAAAATTATGTTTTGTACCGGGGGAGTTTTGCACCTATTGTAGTATTTTTGCGATGTAAAATGTTAAGATTGTCATTTTAACATGTTGGAAGATTGGAATGATCAGCGAGGCCTGGTAACTTATTTTCTTTATTACCGTCTAATGGATCTTATTCAATTCTTGCAGTTTTATACTGTGGCACCACACAATAAAATAGATAAAAAAAATAGGTATTATGCAAACACAAGAACACAATAGATGTGCTATTCATTTTGAGAGGATTTAATCAGAATTAGTGTGAACCATGTAATATATAATAATGTAATATTTAAATTCAATAGTATCACGCTGGTTCTGAATCCACCATCAAATACATCAAATCCACCATTGTTGAGGTGGTTGAGAAATTAATGGAAATCAGCCGTGGGGTGTGTGAACAATTGATGCTGGTCTTGATTAATTTAATTTAATTTATTAATTTACTGTATCTAATACACGTTAGTTTTACAATCTTGAACAAAATAGCACTTTCCAAATCCATTAGCCCACATTTTCTACTGTAAGCTCTAAGCTGTCTGCCGGCACTATAAAATATTCTTCTAGTGTATATACGAGTAACAGACTCGTATATTTTGCAGTGTAACTAATGCAGACATTTGTGCTTTAGCTCTAAAATGAAATGAAAGTCTGCTCCCTGGAAAAAAATGCTTTACGTAATATATAACCCCAATAAATGAATGTGCTTTCAATGTGCTTTCAACAGATGACATTTTTGTTGTTGATTGATTGTATTTATTTTCAATGTGTCTGTGCAATTCTCTGCCAAAAAGTTTTAAATCAGTGTTTCTAAACTGGTGGGTCCAGACCCTTAGGTGTTTTGAACAGAGCATGTAGACATTGTGGATTACTGCACGAATTGTTTTGTTATTTTTGGGTCGAATAAGAATAAGGTAAGAATAAGGTCGAATAAGACCTGAAAAGTCGAATAAGACTAAATATTCTATTTGATCAATTCCTACAAATAAAATATTTACAAGTCCATATTTACGGAAGGTTTCTGGAATAAATAAAGAAAATGTGTTTCTTTAAGTGCCTCTCATCCCTCAAGGTCTCCCAATAGAGGATTCATCCCAATAGAGGCTGCATATTTATCGTGGCTGGGCAGAGGGCGACTAGTAGCGGCTGACTCATGCGTTTCACAGACCGAGCTGGTCAGAACAACCCATGTGCAAATGTTAAGTATGGGCTTTCAGAGGGCAGGAGACCCCCGCGTGCCGTGTCAAACAGCACAGTACATAACCTTTCAATTTGATATAACCAACCGCCTATGGCAGTCTAGCCCAAAAATAAATTATCCTGCAACTGCAGCCGAGGCGATTTTCTAAATCTTAAATCCGACAGCTCGAGGGTGTCTAGCGTCCAGCTGACGACACGGCACGTCAAGACAACAGCTTTTTCTCTCCGTTTTGGCCTTCCAAAAATATAGATTTCACGTGACGATGCTTAAGCGGGGCAGAGATGTGTTTCCGAAAATAGCCAATAGTATTCCAGTGATTGCAGTGATCGTTCGTTTCATAAAATCATTAGAAAACTAAAAAATGTATTAATATGTTAGGTAAACATGGCGTAATGTGTATAATGTCCTTTTTAGGTCCAAAATGCCATAGTAAATTACATACAGAGAGCTGCAGAATGGCGTAATCTTTCCGCTTTCATGCGCTGAGCTTTCTCCTCCCCTTCTTGACTTTCACCGGGCTCCTATTGGCTATCGATGCAACTTGGGCGTTCGCCGAAAAAAGACATTCACAGACAACGCCAGAAAACCTTCGCCAAGCGGAGAAGCTAGTTTCCGACAAAAGTATTTTTTGCGCCCCCCTGCCGTGATCGGCAGACACCTTCTGGGTGGACGCTTCCAAGGCCGTATGCTTATTTCAATGCAACACACAAAGACCGTTTTTCATACAGTTTGAGCCAAGAATGTCGCGTCTTTTGCTAAGCAGGGGGCTGCTTCATTTGTGGTTGCAAGGGCTGAGCTAAAATAGAGCTGCATGGACAGTCGGAGATGGTTGGAGTATGAATGTCTGCCTTAGGTTCGGAAGAAGTGTCTAATAGGCATGTCTGGGTCCTCTGAGGCCCATTAGCCCCTTGCCCCATGGCATTCAAAGGCAACAACTGCGGCTTCAAAGCTATGTGGGAGCTAATGAAACCATGGGGAAGTTCGAGCCGAGAGCCCAATACTGGCGGGAAGGAGAGTGTTTGTAAAAGCAGTGAATTGCTGCTTCACTGTCAATTCCCTGACAAGATAACAGCTGCTTTGTTTGCTTGACGGATTGACATGTGTTCAAGGATTAGCAACAACTAGCTGTTAGCTTAGTGTGCGGGCTAAAGCTATTGGAATTCCTGTCCTGGTATGATTCTATATTTACGAATCTGTCAGGAAAATACAGGGAATACTACAAATCTTACATGCTCACCAGTTAAGCCCCAAATGACACTTAATGCTCGAATAGACTAGGTGTAGTGCATTCTGCACCAGGATTATGTCATATCTGGTTGAATGCACATGCAAATGGAGTGAATTACTGTCAAGCTAGGAGAAGAAAGGAGAAGAAAAAATCTAAAGTGAAAGACTGACTTCTACTGCTGAGCAGCCAAACTTTCTTTCCTCGTCCATTACTGTACGTGAGTGAGCAGCTTGTTTTTCTAGAATAAAGCAAGAGCAAAGTGTTTGTGTCAAAGATCTCAAATGCAACCTTAGCCAACTCCCAAGCCCTATTTCAGCAACAACAACAAAATGGAGGCTCTACTTAGGAGTAGATTTATATACTGTACTGTGGTAAAAACAACATCAGCACATCACTTGAGTCGCATGAGTGAAACAAGGATTTGGGTGGCAAAAGGAGGGGGTCCCGCTGACGCACTGGTCAGAACATTTAGGCTTAACTGGGACCATATAGTCACGTCAGCTTTATTTAGAGCCCTTTTAAAAACAACCAGAGGCTGACCAAAGTGCTGAGAGCAAAAAATAATAAAAGGAGAAACAACAACAACAAAAAGACACGGGCATTACACAGCCACTTCAAAAGCCATAAAGAAAAATTGGGTCTTTAAACGAGATTTCAGTTGTGACATGCAGCGGGAGAGTGTTCCAAAGTTTCGGAGCGGCCACTGAAAAAGCTCGGCCACCTTTCAGTTTGAGCCGGCAACGTGGCACTGACAGAAGCGGTTGGGAAGCGGATCCATAGAGATCCGGAGGTAGATCTCTATGGATTGGACACATTGGAATGAGATACGAGATCTTAGGGCGCAGCGTTGGACACTAACAATGAGTTTTTTGAAGTCAACACATAACTCAAGACACACAGGACATCTAACTTTATCCAGCCTGCCAATCAGCCAGTGAGAAATGTCTTCAGTAAATCTTTATGTTGCCAGTCAACACCTCAAATCCTTATTGCTCTTCGGTTAAGCCATGCTCTGGCTTAGCGACTCAAATCAAGGCTAAGCTGAGTTCCCCCTCGACACCGCGGTGAAGATAACCCCCTTCCCCACCCATCCCCACTCAAAACAGAAGTTCCACACTAACCACAGGGGTAAAGGGGGCCATTCAAACTGAAGCTGCACTACAATGGCATTAAAAGTACCGGTCCGAGTTGAACTGAAAGAGTTTAATCATCTCCACTGACAGGACAGAAGATGAGGATGATCAAAGAAGGAAATGCACCACCTTTCCATACTCCACCCTCATCTGCAATTCTTTTTAGGAAGCCGGCCTCCCTCCAAGAGAATTTGTTGTTTTACGGTTTTGTGCCCCGCGCCTCCTTTTTGCAATTGATTTGCAAATGTGCATTCAGAGTTAAATTGCCGGCAGCCTTCCCTGCCTGCCAGTGTTTTGACCCTGCTGGGACACAATGAGATTCTTGCATGAGAATGCAAACTGCCAGCTATAAAGCCACCTCCTTGATTGAGCCGCTGTTGATGCTACTGTATTTAAATGGGCAGGGTCAGTTTCCAAAAGGAAATTGTTTTTGGCATTTTTTTTTTTTTAAATCACGTCTCTTGGGGCCATCAACTGTTTCATGGCCGAGGGCCTGATCTGGTTGGTCTTTCTCCCCTCCTCTTTCTTTTAGGGACACCAGCAAACCAAAGTCCCACAGCAGCTTATAAAATACCCACCAGCTCTGCTCGACAAGCTCTAGCGACGTTTGCCCAGATGTTTGGGCCAAACAGCAAGCAGCTTGCTTGTGGATAACGCGCGACTGGTTGACTTTGTCCCCTGGTCCAACAGGATGAGACACTTTAGCATTGCAGACAATTCCTCCAAAGATGTAGTTCATTCTTGTAAAACATGGCTGAGGGGCTCCAGAGACTATTTCATTTTGTTCCAAGCATAGAAATGACTCTGGGGATCAACAAAAAGCCTTTAAATTAGAGATCTCCACTACTTGCTTCGCACCGCCCCCACCAGTCCGAATGCTTCTCTCTCACAATTCTTGCGTCTAATTTTAGTTTGGTGAGCCAACGGTCATAAACACAGATAACAGAGGCTCCTTCAGCCAAGTCGCTGGTCCAACATTCTGCCATTCGTCAGGTCCACCCGAGAGCTGTTGACATCAGTTCTAGAAACGGACAAACAGCGTTCAGGGGGGAGCTGGAGGGGCCCAAGTGGGGGGCTTTGGCTCTTGATTCGCTGGGAGTGCTCCATGTCCGGAGAATGACAGCAGACAACAGGGGGCACCAGGGGAATATAGTTGGCAACACTCCACAAGTCGCTGTCAAGGCACCTAGCAGGTCACCAGCCCATCAGCAACACTGATCATGTATTCATTTACTGTACGTGTACAGCGCATGAAAGACAATAAGTACATTAGCCAAGAGCTGGTGGGTCACACCGTACACCAGTACAACGTAAGCAAACAGCGTTGGGAATAACGACATCAGCGGTCATCGGGGCTAACGTAAAGTTCCTAAAGCATCACACCTCTGACCCAGCCTCGCCGCACATTGCCAGGGAAGAAAATACTAAATGTTTTAATCTCTTTAGAAATGTCTGGAGCAAGACACATTCAGCCAGCAAGCAGGAGACGTACTCTGAATCTATCATGTCAAGGTTGTGCAGCGTTTAATGTATTTCAAAAGGTTATGAATGATGTTACCAAGACAACAAATCCATAACTTAACAAAACGTCTTTGAAAGCATTCATTGCCACACGACATTAGGATACAAAGTGTAATTATTGGCATTAGCGTTAGTATATCCCACGCTATTAAGGGGCAGCACAGGCTAGAATTACCCACAGTAAACTGGTAAATGAAATGAATCTGTCTGGCAACACGGAAGCGCCTCACATAGCGTGGTTAGCTGCATGATGGATGGTTACCTCCCTCGCAGTCTGTAAAGCCCCGCGTTTTCCCTCGCCTGCTCCTCTCCAGGGACTTGCCCTCTCCCCCCCGCTCGTTGAGGGTGGCCCACCACATCTGGGGCAACTCCACTGACTTCCTGTCCCACTGCAGCCGCAACCCTCAGTAAGAGCATACTCTGGGATTAGTTTCTGCTGGAGCTGTGCTCTGTTATGCGCCCGCACACACACACACACACACAGCCACAGTATCGGATCAGCGCATATCTGTCTAACCGCAAGGCCCCCACAGATCACTGCAGGAGCGGAAAATGTCTCGCCAGGAACCTCCAAAACAACTTGACCGTGATTCTAACGGGGAAAACAGGGTCACCCTAAATAAACGAATAAATAATACATCGTTTGTTAAAGCTAACGCAGAACAGTTTCAGTGTAGACTAGCCCTCCCATTAGGGATGGCCGATATAGCCTTAAAAACTACCCCACGATATTTCATGGTATTGTTTGCGGAAACGTTATAAATATTGACATTTATAAACTGTATGACGATAAACTATGTCTTGTACAATATTGCTGCAGGATGATAAATTGTTATCATGGGTAAGGAATCGTACTGGCATATTATGGGCGATACGATATGGCACATACTGTTTGATTTTAACTTCCTTTCTTCCAATATTGACTTGACTGTATTGAGCAACGCATACACTCTCAGGGTTTATTGGAAACAGGTCAGGTTTCATTGCAGGCTAACCGTAATATGAGGGGGGAACATATTACACTTTTGTGTACAAAATGTACTTTTTTTATTTCCCTGTTCCAGGCTGAAATGTTGGCTGTCCATCTTATACAGGAACCATATACGCTTTGGTAAGGAGAACAGTCGGGGGCTCAGAAAACGAAAGAAAAGAAACTGAGCGGCTTGCTCTGACCGGGAAGAGTTCAGTAACCACTGTTTACATTAAATATATTCACAGTATAGCTGAGTCAGGGCCAAACCTAATAAATATGATGCTCTGTAAAACATTTGTTAATAGTTCTTCTTTATAGAAGATGCAGAGAAGCCACTCGAAGTGTCTGCCCCATGTCACATTTTGCCAATTAGCATGTTTCTCTGAAAAACTGATAAACCTGTGTATTATGAAACCAAGCTGCTTGCATCAAGGCTTTCCATTCTTCAAATCTTGAAAAAGGGAAACAATTAGCAGAAGAGGCATCAAGCGGTCCGCCCGTGTTATTCAACCTGGGTCCTCGAACCGGCTCACAACCTGGGTTTAACCCCAGCTGGATGCGACTGCCTGGAGGTCGTAGGTCGCTGCTGTGCATTACGACCCCAAACATGCGTAATGTGAGTGCAGAGGTCAAGGAGGTGCGTTGTGCTTTCACTAGGTGACTTAGGGGAATGAACAAATGTTTGTATGAAGTGAAAGATTTGCCCCGGGCCATCGCCCTGAACAGACATGATTCATTATATCAAATCTGGACATAACAGTTTGTACAGAATTATAGTTGCGGACCCGGGTCTGGGGTAAACCGCATCGTCGCATTCCCAGCTGAAATATAAGGTGTTATTTAAATAGAAAAGACAAACCCCTCTGAATACAGCCATTACATGAATGTCAGTAGCTGTCAAGAGTCCCTCAGACATCACCTCCATCATCACTTGATGTCTTCTGCAGCAAGCCTATTCACGGCCACGCAAACACCCGCTGTTCTGCGCTCCAGATTTAAATACTAAACCTGGAAAGATTTGACTGGACGCCACACGGAGTCATACTCTATTGTGAGACAGGTGTCTGCAACACAACACCACAATCAAAGTGGTAGAAGGGACTCTGGCAGACACCATTGTGCAACTATAAAAACGCCCCCTCTCTATTTTGACTTGTGAACGATTTTAAGGAAACGACGTCCGACACTCGGCAACAGAGGCTCGGTTGTCGGACAACAGCAGCCCGTGATTAGCCTTGCCCTTTGTGACCGGACTGTCGGGGGGGTCGGGGTGAGTCACATTCACTCTCGCCCTTCCCCAAAAACGACTGGAACAAATGCAAGGGGCTCATCCATCTGTCCACGGCTCGGGATGGAGGGCGGGGGTGGTGGTGGTGGTGGTGGTGCAGCTCACACTTGGGACCCTTTGGAGCAGCAGAGAGGGCAGCTGTCTTGCACCGTCATCGCGCGGTGCTAAACGGAGCTCCTTCGCAAGCCAGCGCACCCCGTCTTAGAGGGGACCAACGTCCCCCCGTTTGGACAGAGAATAATGTGCAGTGTGGTACATGTTAAACAGGAACATTAGCCACACGCTGCTATGAAAATACCCCTTGCTCACGTTGGAGAGAGAGAGTGAGTGGGCGGGGTGTTTATGCACTGCAGGTAATAATTCTCCTAAAATGCACCAGCACTTGAAATGATGACACTGTAGATCATTATGCATCCACCTCCAGCTAATGTGCAATGATTGTCTACAATGACTCCCCCTGGTGCCACTCTGAGTGGCAACGCACAAGGCACAAGGCACATTTGACAGATATTTATTTCACATTTAATTTGCACATATACAGCTATATCTATTTTATCCTTTTATCCTACCTCATTCAGTGTGTTTTTTTAGTAAGTTATGTGTGTTTTAATGTATGTAAATTGCTGCTGTAACACTTATAAATAATAAATAATGTACTCTCTGTATCTATTTACCGGAGCCACAGACTATTACCGCAACGACTGTTCAGTGGCAAATCGTGGATACTGAACTCAGTGACTTCTTTCTTTCTTTTTTGTCTGATTTTAGACTCCAAGAGGCAATAGAGACAAGAAATAAAAAATAGTAAGCAATTCATTTGACAATTTTAATAAGGCTCACTGCTTACAGTAGCAGGATGACTTTCAGCACGGTCCCATGGTTGTTTTCAATTAGCATAGCTAATTATAAGCTAGTACCTCGGCTATATGCCATGTAGCTACAGTCCACATATCACGGCAAAGCGTGGAAAGCTATTGACAGCTTGATTGATTTGAAAATAACAGATGGGCCGACAGGTGGGTGACACACTGTGTTTGAGTTGTGTGTGTGCATATTTTCTGCACCCTAAAAATCGCCATCTTCACTCCCGTACGCGCCCGGCACATTCCGCCTTACCAGAATGTGCCGGATTGACAGGCAGGCGCCTCCATGTTGTTGACAGACAGCAAATGCTCAGGCTGCGTCGGCCTGCTGCGTTCCTATAGTGACTCATCCCTGTTACGCGGCGACACGTCATTCAAGTCGCCCAGTTAAGGAATGACGTGACAGTGACACCTTGTGTGACAAGTTAATAATAATCGTGGGACAAGTCGAAGTTACAGTCTGAGGTCAAAGTGTTCCAAATGTGTGGTTGTGCCCTTTTAGCCAGTATTCCCTCCTACAAGGAGGACAGGGTCTTACAGTGCAGACTGTATAATTACGGTGTGGGAAAGAGGTTTGATCGGGTTACGGCCCTGATTATGGGCCATCATGGGAAGGCAGACAGCTGTTTTGAAGGCCTGCGTCAAGTTACTTATAAAAAAAAGGGGGGGGGCAGAGCAAACACACGACCCTTTGACAGCCGTTTAGGAGATGTTCCCAGACACTGTCGGTTTGACTGCTGGACACCGAGGTGACTGGCAGTAACAGAGTTGACTCCAGTGTCGTCTTACTGACCAAACAGGCCCTGAAATATGACTCTGGCTCCGGGTACAGGGGCCGGGAAGTGACGGCCAGGGACGGGGCAGTTGAGTGTTGGGGTCACATCGTATAATTTTTTTAAATATTTTTTAAAGCATCAATTGTTGCGTCATCTACGATGTTGGTAAAGTAGACGCACTGTACTGTAGGAGAATGTTATCACATAGGCCTACAGGATACTTTCAACGTAATTTTGTGACTAGAACGTTTTGCTAAGATGAATATTGCCCTACGTATGTACCTTTAGCATGTGTGGTCTCAAGGGGGCATCTGGATTTACTGAAGCAACATTTTCACAGATGAGTTAATATGCTTATGGTTCATAACTACTGTCTACAGCTTGTAAAAAAGGGAATTCTCGGGAGGACTAGGCCAAGGCCCCATAGCGACATTAACTGTGAGCTTTCACACGTAACGTTAGCTGCAAAACTCAAAACAAGTTCTCCGCCTTACCGATTAGAAATGGTTGCAGAATATTATAATGAAATTACTATCAATTACCAGTGCGCACACATTTGAAATACTGTGTGTTTCCACGTAGTGAGTGTTAAACATTTAAATACACTACTTGATCAATTGCTGCTGAATATAAATTCGTTGTAAATTCGTTCATAAGGGTCACAGCGGTATTGGAAGCACCGAAGCCATGGCTATTGTGTATTTTACGACCAAAACAAATCTATAACGTCTGGGATGTAGGCTGCTGTCACGAAGCGCATCTGTGTACACATCACCCGAAAAGACACACTATGCCATGTTGAACTTACCATATGTCAAAGTTGTGACCGCAAACAGAACCGGTAGGATGAACGATATCGGCCAATACTCCATAACCCTCCGCTTTTTCATGTGGGCAACAATGAAAAGTAGCACAGTTTGTCGGAATTCTATATTCAGTCTATATGCTTTGCCTTGGACTCTGCGTTGAGTTTCATTAGAAATCCCGCGGGCAGAAAGCTCGCCGCATCACTGCAGAATCAATTGGCGAGTTGAAAACATCCCAAGTAAGTTTCTCCCTCCTCGATCTACGTCTCGGCTAATTCCTGGGATAGTCCGTTAAAAGGTAAGGTTAAGGTTAAAAGGTAAACCCGTGGGCGACGAGAGGATACGCGGCTTTAAAGCCCTCGGTTACACTTTCGCCTCCCGTATTAGGCCCATCTGATATTCAACACATTCTCAACACTTCCCCTGTTGGTAGCCTGCAGCAGGTAGTCCCGGGCCGAACCGAGTCATTGCGCTTAGATAAGCGGTTCTCGCTGGACGTAGACTTCCATCCTTCTCTGCGCCGGGGCCCGGGTGTAGCGTGCTCACTGTCCGCCCGTCTCCTCCTCTCGTTCGACTGAATTACAAAACCATCACAAGCAACACGGTGCTGTGGATAGAGCCCACCCTGCTCCTCAGACAAAAACAGCGAGGTTCTCTTAAAGGGACCGTGCCCGCCGATAAACACGCCGCCAAGTGCGAATGGGGATTGAAGCCACATTGCGGCGTTTACGTCGAGACATTCAAGGCCTCATATACTGTGGGAAATCTGTCCAAACCTACGATATGAAATATGATCTTTAAGCTGCAATATACTATAGGCCTACTGTATAGGCAAAGAGGTTGAAAGTAGAAGGTAATCTATTACTGTATGCCACAACCCACTGTACCAGTGAAACTTCAGGCAGAAATAATCCCCCGCCCCAGTGTATTTTATAAACTAAAACACCAATACACACATTTTAATTAATTACTGATATATATGTAACCCTGAATTTATATTATTGTATCTTTTTTTTTTTTTTATGAATGACAGTACATCTGACACGGTTTGGTCCCCAAATGATACAGTGTTTATTATCCGGTAGGAGAAGACAAAATGGTTTTTAGCTTTGATAGGGACTCGGGGCCTTCGGCATATTTGAAATGTCTAATTTGGATTCAAGGCCTGCATAGAGACCTGCATATTTTATTGGGATGGCATCCATTTAGACACGTAACCTTTTTGTCACTGAAGTCACATATCGAATGAGATGCAAATGCAAAGGTTCGTGTCATAGCCTTCACCTTACCATTGTGGCATACATTAAAATGGCAGTGGGAAGAATCCAGATGCAAATCTACCCAATATATATATATATATATATATATATGGACGTGGAAGGTGTTTGATCACACAGACTGCGGTGCTGCTATGTGTACCAATCAGGAAATATAAATGGACTCAAACAGAAATGTCACAGTTTATCTGAGCCTGGGTTGGCGCTTGCACCTGATGGAAAGCGAAAGGCAATATTCAGGGTGCCTGTGTGGACGTATGGCAAAGTGCAACCAATGAGACTTGACATACCACGAGGCTCCACTCCACGCTGAGGTAACAGGGGGTGACTGGGAACGCTTCGGAGTTGAATGAATGCTAGGGGTCGTCGTCTCAGGGATCCGTAAGCACTGGGAGCCCTGGCATTTCTCGGGGGTGCAACGGGAGGTGCGATACACTGAGCAGATCAGGTGTGGGGCAGCACAAGCTGCCAAATAGCTCTCCTAGAGATGTTTGGGTTGTGAACGACTCGCTCAAAAAGGAACAAATCTTTGAAGTGAATCAAACGATTCGTTCGACGCCGTGCACGGATTTATTATTTAACATATCCCTCGCTTGTTGGACTGCATTATGTCTGCTATGGCTCTCCTAGTTTTAAAAGAAAAACATTTCTGCTTCTACAAGCATGAGCAAGTGTCTCTTTGGAGGCGGGCTGTGGGCATATTCAGGGCCACGTCATTGGTCGGGAGAACTGACCGATTTACTCGTGTAACTCTGAGCGAACGCTGTTTCAAGTCTGAGCGTCGCGTTCATTGAACGAGAACGGGGCCTCTCGGTCCTGAGTGACTAGTGACGCTTTGGAAAACCCGTAAACGTTGGTGAACGAGTCGTGTGAACGAAGCATTACATTGAACGGAGTGAAGTGTTTTAAATCTATAAAAAGACTTGAATCTGCCCTCTCTAATCTGTCCACATTGGTGATGGATAGAAATAACACCACATCCTAAATGTCTCGACACTGGAGTCGTAGCCCATCCTAAAATGCTTTTTCAGAGTCTTTTGTCGGTTAACAACAAACCGGTCGGTTAAAGAAACCCAGCATAGCGGCAACGCCCTCGATATTGCCTTCATGTTTTATGCATGCACACATTTAATTTAATTGCAGGAACTGATTAATTGAGCATCGCTGTATGATTGAATAAAACATGATGAGGCCCTTCACTAAATGCATTTCCTCTCGCCTGTGAGTGATGCCGTTAGTTTGGCGCCTTTGTCAAACATTTGGCCGTCGGTGAAATCAAGCAAGTCTATGAATTTAGACTAATTATCAACATTGGGTATTAAATTACAGTGACAAGCTATCAACATGACTTCAGTGCTCTACAGCTGAGCCATAGATCACAGAAGCTGCCCCCCCACCCCACTACATCAGGAGGGGTTCTTATGGTTCACCCTAGATGTTTACACAGAACCCCACAGGACACAGTTATTGTGAAACGTTTTGCCATAACCCTTCCGTCCGGTATTTATTTTTCAAATACCGTTGTTTGATTCAAATCATCCTTGGAATGGACCAGTGTTAAACCGTGCATGGCATGAATACCCTGGGAGGGCTGCAGTCAGGAAAGACGGGGCATTCACAATGTGCCATGCTAACGTCAACCCAGAGTTCAGCTGCTCTGTGTTTACAGCCAATAGCTAAAACATTAGGCACAACAATGTTGTAGCACTCTGCACCTACAGTATATCTCTACTTCATAGCACTAATGACACAAACAATTCCTTATTCTATCCTCCTTTTCTCCCTTTAAAAAAAAATAAAATAAAGAAGAAAAAAATCCTCCCTTCTACTCTGCTAGATCAGCTCTTAGAATACTAAGCACTTTACAGTTTACTATTTACTGTTTGAAGATTGAATAACTTGAAGTGTAAATGATAACATTGATTATTGTAAATTACTAACTGTTTTAAGGAGTAAATGATAAACCTTTGAGTTATGTTGTGCAAATGCATAGGTGAAGTAACCTTGTTACATGATGCTGTCCTTATTCTAAGAGAATGTCATCTGCAAAAACTGGTGGTTAACCGGTTCAACTGTCGACAAATGTTCTAATTGTAAGTCGCTTTGGATAAAAGCGTCTGCCGAATGCTGTAAATGTAAATGTAAATGTATTTTGTAAATACCAAAGGTGCTATGTAGACACACTTCTATGCAAATCTATACAATTTAAAGTGTTACTTAAAGGGACCTTGCTTGATTATGTCCAGAATTGCCCTTGGGTTGAAACCAGCACAGTACTTAATGAGTGACTCAGCTCTCTACTTCTCCCACAGCACTCATGGGCTCGCATCCTCTCTACCCCTCCCCTTTACAGCTATGTGCACTGCTGTGGAGAGTTGTGTTTCAAAGCATAAACAGCGAGCTGGGGCGGAGGTTTGAGGAGTGTACCTTTTTAAGACGTAAACTTATTTGAGTCCAAATTGTGATCTTGCCCTTATTTGATGTCTTTTCACATCACCTAGAAGCAGTTTGATTCCCACATGTAATGAAGCAGTAATATAATACGTCGCATTCGAACAGATTTCTAACAGTAATTGCCATGGAGACCAACAGCGATGTTCTGAGTAACATTTCGACTTTATTCACACCTCTCTCTTTGAGTGGGAAGTAAATAGCTACTGTGACCACAAGCGGCTGTTGTTTTGTCACCCATATGTCATAATGTATCTAGGCTAGTGGTTCATATCGATCAAAAAAGATAATTTAAATGTTAAAACTGTAATATCAGCAGTTAACAGTGAAATCACTTCAAAACCCTGGTTGACATTTTAACCCATGAACAGATCAAACATTCGCTTTAGCTCTTTAGTCTTAAATCCTACTGACACGATCGACCCTCTTCGACTGAATTTGTTTCTCGGCTCTTCTGTGTCCCGAGGAACTGACAAGGCTCGAAACACTATTAAGCACATCACCTGTCTCTACAGTGATGAATTTGAATGTTTTTTCAAGCATCGTTCCATTACGAGTAACACAACCCTGAGTCTTTTTTTTTTTACTCAGGGTCGACAAAGGGAGAACCGTCCCTTTAAGAGGCTCCTGAATGCATTCTATTATAGATTAATTGATTAAGAGGGAGGTGCTGCAGAGATGACAATATATCTCTTTATTGATCGGACTTTCAATGAGACTGGCTGTTACCCAACCTCCCTGGGGGTGGGGGGGGAAGGGGGAGAAAGAGGAGAAAGAGGGGGGAAACAGAAGAGAGAGAAAGAAGGCTGTTATTGAGGGGCACAGTAATATCCTGCTTCCCTGAGCGGACCTGGTTAGCCGGGATTAATGCTCGAGAAAAAACATAAATAGAGCCAAAGGAATCGGGCTAGAGTTCTAACCTACAGTCTTCTCTTGTTTTGCTCATTTTCTGTTCTCTCGTCACATTATTTAGGAACTCTCTCTCTCTCTCGCTCTCTCTTTTCTCTCTCTCTCTTTTCTCTCTCTCGCTCTCTCTTTTCTCTCTCTCTCTCTGTTTCTCTCTCTCTGTTTCTCTCTCTCTCTCTCTGTTTCTCTCTCTCTCTCTCTCTCTGTTTCTCTCTCTCTCTCTCTCTCTGTTTCTCTCTCTCTCTCTCTCTCTCTCTCTCTCTCTCTCTCTCTCTGGTTCTCTCTCTCTCTCTCTCTCTGGTTTTCTGTCTCTCTCTCTCTGGTTTTCTGTCTCTCTCTCTCTCTCTCTTTCTCTCTCTCTATCTTTCTCTCTCTCTCTCTCTCTCTCTCTCTCTCTCTCTCTCTCTCTCTCTCTCTCTCAAAACACAAAAAAAACTATGATCGGATCTAAAAAAATATATCTAAAAATATAACATA
>JAOEHI010052496.1:0-16632 GCA_025447815.1 Percopsis transmontana | reverse complement strand
GCAATTATTGACTGTTTAAAGAGTGATAACTTTAGATTATTGTAAATATTAATTGTTTTGAGGAGCGAATGATACACACTACAGTAATGTTGTGCAAATTAATAGGTGAAGTAATTTAGGCTACCAATTGTAAGCCGCTTTGGATAAAAGCGTCTGCTAAATGTTTAAATGTAAATGTAAATGTAAATCGTTATCATAATTACGAGTTTGTTTCTTTCCTTCAGTTCCCAACATGATATGTAATACTTAGAGATAGGATGAGGTGTGTGTAGCATTACCCTATCAGAAAGAAAACATCTCCGCTTATAATAGCGCGTTTAGACCATGATCTTTTGGAAGATCTTGTAATAAAGTCTTCCAGTTGTCAGGGCCTTGTGATGGGTGGTAAAAAGCAAAAAGTGGAATTTGTTTTGAAGCTACATAAATGTGCTACATTCATTGTGGTATTGATTTCTGGTCGTAAGGGCCGAGACCCAGTAAGTGCTATGATTGAGTGTTATGTGTAAGATAAGCCACCAGTGTACAATGGCTTTACTGGCACCATCAGCAAGACGCACTGGACCGTGCTGAGATTCGGGTGGAGACCGGTATGTCTCGTAGACGAGGAAAATATTTTCAAAGGCACCGAGGGCAGAATGCCCTTTCTGCAGTGCTCATGTGCTAGTCCTGATAAATGTCCTAATGCCTTTAGCCTTCTTCTTAAAACGGAGTCACGGTAGTTTTGCGTTTCGTGTAGTTGGGTAGCAGACGACTACAGAAAATGTTTGTTGACTTAATTGTACCTTAATAACCTCTGTTTCTGTGTCGCAGTTGTTTACTTTCTAAGCTTGAACTGTGATGACGAGCTTGTAGAGAGGGATAGAGTAATACATAATCCAGCTACATTATGAGCTGTCACGGTAATCACCACTAGTAATTATTTTCAGTATGTGCATATGTAAATACATAATGGAAATGTCATGTATCTCATAGTAGTAATTATTACACCTGAAAACACCCACTGTACACTACATTATAAAACAAAGACAATTTATAAACGCCTACATACGATACATAAAATTGTTGCGGCACAATTTAGACAGTATCTGTATTCTGTGGATATAGCAAGTACAGTATAGCAAATATAGCAAATGTTGGTCTACTTGCAGTCACAATGAAAGAGCGAACGTTGGTGCCCTCTTAACGTCTGTGTTAGTGGATGCAAATATCTCTTGATGAAACTATAGCAGAGCTGCTCCACTGACAGTGAGTGGGAGAGAGATTCTGTGAACTTAATGCCAGTGCTCATCTGGGAAATAAGAACCATTATTTTGCGTTAATTTAGACTTAAAACACCCACTATTACTGCGACCGATAATTTGAGTGAAGTGTAGCGATACCTAATTACTCATTGCATCAACTATTTAAAATCTTTAAAAACCACTCCTCACCACACGGTGGGATTACTACTTATTATTTCGCTCCACACACACAAACCAACAGAAAATTTTAAATTGATTTGCTCAATGTAGGCTACTGTATATTGTTATGGATACCCATTACCTTCCGTGTGCTAGCTACTTTTAGTTATTAGGCTAATTGGGAGCTTCTTTAAAAGGAGAGCAATAGCAAAATGACTTGGCCATTACAGAGATTAGCACATTGCAAGCACCTTATTTGGCTGTGGTAGTTAGGTAATTTGAACTTTTTAATTAAACTTTAAAAGGTTTGTATTTTGCCTAGCTCCTGCATAGACCTCTGCTGTAGCCCTTGCTATTTTGCCAGATTTTCTATGGGAAACAAACAAGCTAAAAAGTCAGAATCTGTCGCAGTTTCTATGTCACAACTGGCACAACATATACATTTACATCAGCCCGCCCATTGTGTGCATGTGTTTCTACACACACACACGCTCACGTGTGTAAAATAGCTGAGGTCAACAAACCACATCCGCTCAAAAGAACCAATCATAAAGAAGACACTTTCTTTATGATTGACAGGTGCAGAAAAACGGACGCCCACACAGTCCTACAGCACTGAGAGAAAAGGCCTAAACAGCCACATTTACTCCAAACATCTCTGTTGATGAAAAAAGTGTCTCGGGGAAAAGGCAGAACAGATAACGGAATAGGATAACAATCATATATATTCATGCATTATTCATGGCGTCAGCATCCGGTTGTAATCGTGTGTTTCCAGAGAGGTTGTCACTCCTCGCCTCCACTCGCCATCCATCACGGCCAATCCGTGGCGGAGATTCACAAACGCATCGCAGTCCCTATAATCTGAGGCGGTGAACACAAAAGGGAAATCTTTGACAACCGCATCGACCTCCGCCGATCGCTTTGCCTCCACTCAATGTGTAAATCCCATGTTATAATTTATATTTATATGCCGTTTTTCACTGTCCCACCTTGTTACCTCGCACCTATGGACAGAGGTGAGTGAGTCCGACTTTAGTGAGTAAAAGTCCTGCCGGGTTTTCCTTCTGCTTGTTCACTTAACCAGGTGATTTCTAATATTAGTCCCTGTAATTGCGTTTTGTCGCCTATAGGGCATTATTTAAATAGCCCATTTCATTCACATGGCGGACTCAGTGCGCGTCACATAAAAACATGATACAACAAAAGAGGATATAAAAAGAATGAAAAAAAGAGAAGGAAAAATACATTTAAAATAAAGAATAAAAGAGTAACAGCATAAGCACACTAGAACCGCAATTTGCCACATCATTCAAAATCTGTGTTGGTTTGTTAATTATTAAATCAGTGCCTCGTTTCGGTTTCTTGGACATTTTTCATTCCTGGGGGGACATGTTGACACACCTCAGAGACCACACCGTACGGGAGAACCACATGAAGGCAGAGGTAACCGCGGCACCCACCAAGACAGCAGAGAGTGTTACAGCCTCCCTCATGTCAAGCACTCTTTGCATTTCTCAGCGAAATGACACTTCAAACTCGCCATGTCTGTCATGTCTGTAACTGTCTCAAGGACAGATTTCACTGACGTATTTGTGTCTCAATCCACGGTGATCTTAGTTAAAATATCTCCTTAGTGAATTAAAGGTCAAATTTAAAGTATTGATGCAAAGGTTGCCTGATATGTACCACCCTTTAAATAATGTTAAAATATTCTACCTTTTCTGTATGACGATTTGTTGACGAAAGGTCAAATAACCGGGGTCATAACTGTTGCATTATGGGTAGAGAGCGAACGTGGATGTGTAGCAGTGGTAGACGTATGAAGAGTTATATTCTGCATTTGGTTCAAAAGGCGCACACGGTAATATTTGGTCAATAATCATGTAGCTAATGTTATGTGCATATGCTACATTTCAGTGATTTATAAATTGTATTTGGTACATTTATGTTACACTAGCATGGATGAGTGTTTCTCTATGGACAGCTAAATAGACTAAAGGATGAGAAATACAAATTAAAACTTGTTTGATTTGTAGGTCTCACGGTGTTGAGTGAAGGAAAAACGAGAGAGAACAAAAATAAATCCTCGAACGACATCAGTATGAAGCATGGCCATCAATTCATTGCACCACTGTAGCTACATTTGTAAATAAAGATTTGATAATTTTTCAAATTGTTTGGTTTGAGAATGCAATAGGAAGGCAATAGACTCATTGCCCCAACCCCCTGCAAACCCCGACATCGTAGTGACGGAGACTTAATTGGCCATTAATAATAGGCCCTAATAGAGGCTTAATAGGCCCTACAAAGGATGTGGGGCCTATAATTCGCTTGGCGCTGTGTTATAATGCAACTCTATAGTGGTATCCGTGGTTGTTAAAGTATAAAAGCAGAAAAATACAGCATAGCAAAAATCAAAGTGCAAGGTTTGCAGTTTAGCAGAAAGCTAAACTGCAAACCTTGGTGATAGAGCCATATGGATTTGAGTGTAGTCCGCATAATTAGGAAAGCGATATTTTTATTTTGCATTATTTGGCCTAGCGGGTAAATAAATGTAGTGGGTAAATAAATACGGCCCCAGGATTGACCCTTGGGGGACTCCACGTGTGACATTAGGTAGCTCAGATACATAGTTGCCAATGGAAACAAAGTAGTTCCTGTCTTGTTGATAGGACTCGAACCGACTTAAGACTATGCCGGAAAGCCCCACCCAAGTTTTGAGTGGTCATCAGCGCAGCTTGAGGCACCGTGGCTGACTACGGCGGAAGTAAGCTCCCGAGGTTCATGGCAGCCATGTTTGTGTCCCAACGGTTGTGTTTGGAAATAGCTGGTAAAAGAAGCTGCAATGTTGCAGCCGGACGGCGGATTCTAAAAGCTAGTAAAAAGTAAAATGGCAGTATATCAGAGCAATGAAGTAGGAGCCCCGTCCATATCTTCCATCTTTTCTATCTCGGCCGTGTACTCCTGCTGCCGCCTCTCTCTAAACCTATTTCACTAGCACATCTTTGCTAAGCCACTTCCCAATCTCTTCTACTCTTTTCTCGGCTATTTTTTCCCCTCTTCCTTAAGCTGCCTTCCATCATTCACTTGTTGTCACTGCAGAGTCAAATCTCTACACTTCACTATCAAGAGCGCACGTAGTCAGCGAACAAACATGATAGAACACACTATGCAACAAACAAACTTATTTATTGTTTAACATCACATTTTAGAAAATGTCATTGTTGGATTGTTCCCACTTTATCAATATTCATAATCACTGGATGGAAGCACATTTATCATTTAAGGTGGATTGTATGTCATCTGAAGTAGAATATACAAAGCAGCGGCCTCCCTGCTTTATATATTCTAGATGTTCTATATATCTTACTAAAATCCCCCTGAATTGATACGACGCCCCACTTCATGCCAAGGCTAAGCTATAGCTAAACTGAAAACCACGAAGCACAGATTACTTGACAGACATTTGCATCAAAACGAGAGGATGTATCTAAACGCTTTCCACTGGCTTTCTCATCAAAGGTCGTGGTGTAAAAAGCAGCGTTCAAATTCTAATCGTTTGTAAAACGTATATTTATTAACATCAGCAAAATTTGGTTTATGGGCGAACAAAACTGCCCCCAGCGAATGTAGTTACTTGTAACTGTAAGGTTCCTTTCATTTAGCCTACTGTCACGTTGACGCTATATCAAAACAAACCCATAGCCGTCTTCACGTGTCAGCAGATGATCGAAAGGGTCACAGAGGAAGAGACGGTTGGTGACAAGATGTTGAGTCTCTTGTTCCCTCCTGGGCTGACCTGCTTGCCTCGAAGGCTGTCACCTGCTTTCTCAGCTGGTGTTCCTGATAATAAATGAACATAAATGCAATCTTTTCAATGTGTTGTTTGTTTCCCCCTGCTGTACCGAAAGCTGCACCGAACCGCGACCTCCCAAACCGAGGTACGTACCGAACCGTGACTCAAGCACACCATCTCAGTCCACGAGAAGTGTCAAGTCAGCTAAAAGTGTGGTGACACTGTCACTTTAAAAACCTCTCTCTCTCTCTCTCTCTCTCTCTCTCTCTCTCTCTCCCCCACCCCCACTTCATCTTGTGTCCCTGGCTGCTGACCTTTGCCTCGATCCTATTGAATTCATTGCCCAGCACCTCAGCCAATAAGCTGCAAGGCTAATAAGAGAGCAGGCGGCTACACTAAACGCTACTGACCACAGTGGAACTGGCCTTCTACCTCATTAGTAGATGTGCACGCACACAAACACCCCCCCCCCCTTCCCCACACACACACACACACAGACACGCACACACACACACACAAATAAAAACACTCGGACAAAAAGCAGTTTAAATGGATGTGATACACTTGAATAGCAGTGTGTGTGAGAGAGGAATATCTACATTGTTGTTGTACTTAACCTATTGATTGGTAAATAACCTTTACAAATTCTCTTTCAGTGATCGCTCAGTTGTCGGGGAAGTAAACAGGCCAAACGCACCGATGTTATTAAGTATAAAAACATCACTTTAGCCACCTTTTGTGTCCTACTGGACACAATGTTATGCCCAAAATAACACAGATTTAGCTGTGTCCTTTACTTTTAACATTACGACGCATGGATTAACAACTGTGTTCACCAGCGGATAACTTTATGATATACTGTACAGGAATATAGGAATTAACTGACATTCAGAACGTGTTTCCACGTGAAACGTAGCTCCTTTTCTGATTGCCGATGACATTACCGTTACGTAACATTTACATTTGTGTCATTTAGCGGATGCTTTAAGTCAATTACTGTGTCCGTCGTCGCCTTAATGCGGTTGTACTCAAAGCAAGGTATATCGTCGCTAGGCAGACATGGGTTCCGAGGTTGCTGTGAACGTGTAAAGTAGCAAGAAGGTCCCGTAGGCTGCTGTCTATACGCTTGTTAAAGGTGGCATTGTTTCCCGGGGGGGGCTGGGATCAAAGGAAGTTGGAAACGTAAATCTGCATCGGTGAACACACAGATGTAGGCCTACCAGCCCACACACACACACACACATGCACGCACGCTCGCACGCACGCTCTCAGATGAATCTCGATGAGTCCCGCCTTGCATACCTCACTCAGTTGCTATGGAAACGTCTTTCTCCCAATCTCTCTCTCTCTCTCTCTCTCTCTCTTGTTCGCCCTAGCGTGTTGCTAGTCAGGTTATAATTGACTTGCGTGCTTCATGTATGTCCAGCTAGCGTTGTGCCCAGGTCAGATGGCGGTTTATAATGAGTCCCGCTGGGAGGTAAGCTAATCACAGCAGAGATGAATCATGTCAATGTTAGACATTTCCTATATGAACCCGGGCTCACCAGAGCTTCCAACTGAGAGAAAATGAAAGCAATAACGCGGTTCAGACGTCCAATTTTCTGCACTATTTGTATTGTTTTATTGTAAACATGGGAGGCTGAGTCTTGGCGTCGAGATGGTGTTGACTGACAGGTATTAACTGAAACATTTGTGGTGGGAGGAAAGTCAGTCGTATCGATCGATCTCCAGTGAAAAGTTATTAGTTCGCCAAGTACCTCAAGTCACGTGTAGGAAAAACAGGCCGCAAAAAAAAAACAGGCCGCAAACATGACCGCAGTGGCGATAAATACATCTCCCAATTGCACTGCTATTTAGCCGCTGGGTGGTGACCAAGATATTGCTTGTTGTTCCTGGGAAATGGTTATGTTTAGGTACAATGTTGGAAGTGGTTGTGTTTAGGCAACCATAGCCACGTTTACTGGGAGATCAGCAGAGTCGCCTGCGTTTAATGTGGGAAATGTACATTGCACATCTTTCATTCCCCACAGGGGATGTACAGACTCACCAGGAAAATGTATAATGAACCACTTCTCTATAGTTATTGAAACACACTCACACTCCCTCTGTTGAGTTGCCTTTATCTCTGATAGACGGTGTTGAGAATATGACACAAAGCTTTTTAATATCATCTCAGCCCTGTGTGACGTGATTTCTGAATGCCACAGCATAAAAAAAACATTCCTCTTATTTCAGCAAATGGTTCGAAGTGTAGAAAGATCAATATCAGAAGATTGAATCCACATAAGATAAAAATATATATACATATATTCCGATGCGGAGAGATAAGGTTAGTTTTTGATATCCCAACAGATCACTCATGCTGTAAGGTTCTTCCCGCAGTGTTTAGTACAGGTGCAGACCGGTCGAAACACGAGCACCACAAGAGTTGAAGGAGCACGACACTTTTAATGGCAGAACTTGTAACGTTAGCGTATAGACACTACTAGGTAAACGAGACAAACACACGAGAACATGCGAGAACACCCCAGAAATACCCCACCCCCAATCACACCCTGGTGCACGCAACATGCAATCACTGGCGAGACGGCAGCCTTGATTCATTATAACCATTTTCCTAATGGTTTATTTATGAGACGGGCATCTGGCTCCAGGCAGCGTTCCTCTAAGACACATCGGCCTCAGGTAGGAACGCAACCAGGGACGTCAACTGAATAAATGTCAAGTCAACACTTGAAGAGCCAACAGGGCAATTATGTGATCATGCAAGAGGGGGAAATGTAGCTCCTGTTTATTTGATTACTACAAAATTGTGAATTAAATTGCATTACAGCTAATTTACAACATTGCTTACAGATCAAGAATATTCTATACAGGAATTACCACTGAATCTATCATTAAAGATGCAATATGCACATTTAAAAGATTGATTTCGTTAAAATTCCGTGTTGCTTGCATGCTGACATAATTTGTTAGCATGCAACAACATAAACTGTGCATATTGTAAAGAAATCGCTCTCCTCTTCTCATTGGTCAATAGCGTTCCAACACGATCGGGCGGGATCTCTGGTCACACACGCTATGCTATCGTTTCTCTAGCAGGCTGTAAGAAGCCTCATGGAGTACCCCAGGTTTTGACAGATCTGGGGAGATCTGTATTGTCCTGCTATGCACCTTGGGCATGGAATAATGTACAGATAGAGACACATTTATATCCACTGATGAATTTAAGGGCATCATAAAGATTGTGGTGATGGAGGCATGTGGTCAACGTGTTTGAACAGCAGCCCTTCTGCTTTACTGTGGATTTTTGTTGGATCATGTTGTATATGTTGCATTTTACAGTTTTTTTTTTTCAATCAATCGCTAACAAGCGCTCACCCATACTTCATCTACTTTTTCTAAACCCTTAACACAGACTCACACCTACAAAACACAATTGGCCAAATGGATAATTTTGTTAAATACATACATGTACTAACTCTTCATTTCAAAATAAAACACATCTTTCTCTGCACACACTAACTTTACCAAAACACTGGTGTGTTTTACCAATCACTGTCCACACGGTGGTTGCTTGGGTTATCCATGCGTTGCACGGCTTTATTCGGGTGCACACACACACATACACACAGGTCTTACACTGCCTGCTTTACATACAATCATACGCCACGGTCTTCAAGCACAATAGACCCGGTGCAGCCGCCGTCTTCCTTCGTCTGCCGCTCGGGAGTCTCTCTCCAGCTGTGCTCACTCACTCCTTAATTAAGGGAAGACAGGTGATTATAAAATACCCACACCTCCACACGTTCCTTCCCACACGCATCAGAGCTAAACCACGCCCCATCTCCCACAACTGGAAATCTGACTCAAAATGAAATTATTCTGTCAAAGAATTACACTTGTTTTCACTTCACAAGGTACATGCAGTCAATCAAAGTACACCAGGTTTCAAAATACTTGCTATTGTTGACATTACAAAAACTGCATAGACTTTTATGTTTCAGTTTTACAGGTATTTTCATACAAAACATGCAATCCACCGTTTTTACGCTAAATTTCTTGGTTGGGAACTGTATGTCCACATGTAATGTTCACCTTCAAAAGCATTCCAGTAAAAAGCAAATCATTTTTTTTTTCCTTTACTGATTACTACAGGAGGTACAGTAGAAATACTGCTTACAGTATGATAGAACAGAAAAGGTTTTACAGTATTGCTTATAGTGAACAAAATATCCATGAAACATATAAGAAAAAAAAAAGAAAAAAACAACAGCAAAAAGCCCAGATAAAAAGGGGGGGAACTAAAAAAAGCACAAAATTACTGTATGTAATCTAAGCGATCTTCAGGGTTAGGCCACATGTTTTCATCAACATCGCATCTGATATTATCCAAGGCGATACCAGTCTTGGGTGGACTTCAAACCATGTTGTTATTGCTTGCGAATGATGAAAGCCACATTGTCCCAGGTGATTACAAAGGCCCTCATGTTTTCACCCTCCTGATCCTGCTCTGGAACCAGGCGCTGGTGGAGATCATTGAGAAAGGCAAGGAGGGCCTCGGTACTGTAGGGTCCAAATGTTTCCTAAATGAGAGAGTACTCCCTCTCTTTCTAACACGCTGTCACGATTGGCGCGCACAGGCCTATGCGTGCTCCGTGCATGTCTTCCCATGTGCGCACCTGGGAGGGATTAGCCCCAACTTCTGCCAACAGCGCTATGTGCTGTTGGTCATTGTTTTGGCTTATGCCCTGTGTGTGTTTGTGTGTTTTTTCCTTTATTAAACAACGCTTAATAGCGTTAATAACTCCGCTTGTGTGTGTTTCGCTGGCTCACGCTTACTCTTACTCATCACGCACCACTGTCACACACGCCCGCCTCCCACGCCGGGGATCCGGGACTTGACCGGTTACATGATTATACATCTGTATACTGTATGTACTTCCATATATGTAAAAGTGTTGTCTGGGGAGAGGCACAGGAATAAGCATCACTACCGATAGCGCTGACTCTAAACGCTATGCCTGGTGACCTCAAGTGTCGAATAGCGCATCCATACAGATGTCTTCTAATTCTAATAAGGTCATACAGCAAATATTCTCATTTGAAGTGACATACAGGGAGTTACTCATCTTCATGGACGCTTGTAGTTAGGCCACGGAAGTTTGGGAATTGAACCCGTGACCTTAACCTTTAGGCCATCACTGTCAATATGTGCGTTTAATTAGGGAGGATGCAACAGGTGCTAATTGTGGAGCAGCAGCTTGCTAACTGCCATATAGTTTATTTGCTGCTTGTCAATTGACTCCATGTTAATTGGTTGCTAATTTGCAACTGCTCGATTGGCTGACATTAATTGGCTACTGCTTATTGGCCAGTGTTATCCATCTTTGGTTGCTCAAAAATTCTCTGTAGACTAGCATTAAATAAACACAATTCTCAAATGTCAGTATGATCTACCTAAATGTGCAATAAAGCAATTTGAAATGGGATAGGATTGGCTTCAGCTAGGAACATTATATCATTAAGGAAGGAAAAGTACCTTTTATTGGGTGCTAGGTGTTTAGAAGTGTAATTTGTACACGGTTCGCTTTATGCTGGCCTTGCTATAAACTTCTTAAATTGTTTAAATAATGCCTCATGATTGTTGCTTCAGACGAAGCTAGAAACCATCCTCTTACAATAATTATGCCGTTACTTTAACAGCATAATAATTATGATGACTGCCTCGATAGTAGACAGTGATGTATATATTTGGTACCAGTTTTAGTGCCGAAGGTTCAATAATTAGTTTTACGTCCTTCCCTCTGTACGGCTATTTACTTGTGTTTTATCACACAGGGTCTGACTTCAGAGCATATTTTAATTGCTTTTAAGCAGGTGCTGGATGAAATAAGACAATCAAGTCTAGAATACTTTGTTCCCATCCAGAGGCGGATTGTGTATGGGGCACTCAATATTTTCCTGGGAGGAGGGTCTATTGGGGGCAGAGGAGAGCAGAAATTAGGAGTAAAACATATAAGGCAGGCACTAGTTTTATTCACATTAGAAAATATAAGGAGAAAGGAGAAAAAAAACACAGACATATTCTGTAAATGCTTCTGTTGTCACCAAGAAAGACAAATCAGTGCACGGCAGATCATAAATATGTTAATACCTAGCAAAACGTGTCACCGGTTGAGCTGGTATGCCATGTATCTGGGGTGTAATCTCGTCCAAATGTTTAGCATAGTGATCCTGCTTTGGGTTCATTAATTTCTCCGAGCCATTCTTAGTTGCCTTTGGCACTTTGTAGCATCTCTCATGCAAGATCGAACACCAACTGTCAGACAACTAATTATACATCGATGTGTCTCTCTGCCTGCGTCGCTTCCACCTAAGGACGGCAATGAAACTAATTTGTTAAAGTTGTCCCCTATAGAGCAATGTTTCCTCAATATTCTTTCTGCCATTGACGGCTGACCATGGCAATTAACTTCACAGATGGAGGAAAGAAATGGTGGAAATGGAAAGAATTCGAACACGGATCTGCAGCGCAAAATGACGCAAAGTTTGTGGGTGCGTTGGCCTCAGTCGTTCTCTTATTTTTTTATGGCCTTAACTAATGGCGAAAATAGCAGAAAATAGCAGAAAATGCAGACAGACATGCTTGTATTCAAAATGGCTATAGAGAATAGATCAGGAGAGAACGAGAGCTGTGAAAATTTTAAGAACTTTGGCATAGTTGTGGCTGATATGCTTTACCCGCTGAATATATAACTAATATATAACTAATAAGGAAAATATTTCAATTGCTGTGCGACGGTCAAAAACCTCCTGTTGTAGACGAAAACTAGAATAAACATGTCACATCTATAATGTGCACTTCTGTTTAGAGGAAGTTTAGCGATTAAAATGGGTTAACTTTTAATGAAACTGTCTATTAATGTCCTTGTGATTGTACAGGTGGAAAAACAAATCACAGCGTGCCTATATGTATGTGCCCTGTTACCTACAGGTATATGGTAACACGGCATATATATAAAGAACATAACATTATGTTAAACTACTCTAAGCTTTCTATTGTGTAGCGGGCGTACCGACCGTCTCCAGTTCTGACGCTTTCTCCTTGAAGAAACGCCAAACTCCTTGAACACCAAACATACAAAATGTTCCTTCCTTGTCAATTGCAACAGCATTCTCACAACAATATTAAAGGACAGATAAGTTCTAACACCTTCCTCCGTCATCCTCAACAACATTGTACCGTTCCTACTAATTCTTCTAGTAGGGGGCTATCCCGCCCCCTGACTAAAGAATTTATTGATAGCTGCTTAGAAACTGGAGGAAAGGTTTTGGTTCATGGTAATGCAGGGATTTCAAGAAGTGCTGCCTTAGTGATTGCATATCTTATGGAGACATAGTGGTCCAGGTGTTGGAGTCCCACCCAGAAGGTCGTGAGTTCTAAACCTGTAACCATCCTTGAGCAAGATGCCTAACCCCTGCTCCATGTAATAGCAGCATGTCATTGTAAGTCGCTTTGGATAAAAGCGTCTGCTAGATGACCTAGTTGTAATTGTACTGTAGATAGTGCCACCTCTCATTTAGAAGAAAATCGCCATGTTCGCTAGTTCGGGACACCCAATGCGGCGAGTATGTTCCAGACTTTAGCCTTTATCACATTAAGAGCAGGGGAGTTAATATTATGGTCTGCATTAAAACCAGAGCATTTTATTTTATGTTTCTTAAGGATTTATCTCCGGCTAAGGGATCAGTGTAAAAGCTGACAAACTGATAAAATGATACGTTGTAATGTACAATCGAAGTGTTTGATTTGTGTGCGGACTCCTGGGCTAATAATAAATACGCTATTTATTAGAACATTTACATTTTAAGCCTACACAGGAACAGCAAATTGTGTCCCGTGCACGGAAAGCTTAACGAGTGAGGGAATGACATATTTGACAGCATCATCCAATAAGAGCAGCTCCCCGCAGATCATTGTTGCCAGGCTACTGAAGCGAAGCAAGCCTCGAACCTGGTGGTGCCTGGATGGGAGACCGGCTGCTGGAAGAGGTGTCCAGCAGGGGGCACTCACCCCGAAGTCTGTGTGATGAAGGCCCCGGTGCAGTGACAGGGGCACACTGTACTGTGAATAAGGTGCCCCCGAAATCGGGCCAGCGATGTCTGTGAAATACGTTGAAACCAATGAATGGACCAATGCCACTCGTTTCAATAGCCCCACCCCTTTCTGTGGGGGGCAATTAAATAGCTATAATCTCTATTTGACAACGCTATAACTGAAATATTCTACTCACAATACAATCCCAATAAGGCTGAAAGGGAATCCTAAAGTCAGGCAACATCCTAATGCAGCAGATGCAGCTAAACTTTTTGTTGAAGCAAGAACACACCAGTAATGGCAGTTTAGATGCCAGAGTACCTCTTCCTTTTGATGCACGAAAATAGGCGAGTATCAAAGTGCGAAAGAGTTGCATCTAAACCAAGTCTCCTCCAACGTTTACAGCCCTTTCATCTCATGTTCACTGGCTTTCACGTTTACTTCTCATCTTTTCTTACATTTGGACCAAAAGTAAACAGTTTACACACGGTCTTTGTTCTTTCTCAGTGAAAAAGACACATTTGCTAAATAGTGACACATGAGTTGGCTGTTATTCCTGCATTAATGTCCCCATACACACGTTTAACATCAACAAAATCAGTCAAAAGTCAGAATGTGTCATGTGCATTTTCTCTCACCATTGTTATGCAGCTGGAAATTAAAGGCCCCTTTAAACTGTCACATTGTTCAAGTGTTCAGGTGTGCCATTAATGTTTGCAGCAACAGCATAGGTACGGTAAATGGTGATATTATAAAGGCACATTCTTCAGTTTGTGTCTGGAATCACCCTTGTGGTTGAAACAAGGATTAGAAAAATGGTGTCTTTTTACTTCCCGGCTGCTCTTGGGTTGCCGGGTAGGACATTTGGGGTTGTGAGGAGAGCTTTTAAATGTTAATATAGGAGACCCACCCATCTTCCAGTGAACAAAAACATGACTGTGTGTGTGTCTGCCTAGTTCTAATGTGTGGAGGTGAGTACCGTATGAGAATCCCAACACCCATTGTGAAGCTAAATCCTAGAGCAGCGGCAAGCGCTCTTAAAGGGGTCCCTCCTGGATTGTGTTAAGGCATGCCCCATGGGAGGGTAAGGTACAGGGGGTGTTTGTCTGTTTCCATGTGAGAGGGCCTGTGCAGCCCTTGGTGAGACTCTTGGTGAGACTCTCAGGGGAGTAGGGACTCCGCTCGCGGTTTATGTCTTGAAACACAACGGTGCACAGTTCTGGCCGTGCTATAACACCACATTGAGTAGTGAACCTTTATGAGTATAAATAAGTAAACTTCTGAGTATACTTGGACTACTGATGCATTCTAACTTGAATTTAATGTAGGCTATTTTGTCGTAATGTAGCAAACGCACAAAGCGTATCGTTATGAAAAAGAAACAGCGGTCCTTCGGTTTTACCCTGGATTTTTGTCATCATGTTGTATATCTTGCATTATAATATGTTGCGATTATTTACGATTATTTATCTCTCTTGTAAAAGAGATTCATGATCTCAATGGGACTTCCTGTTAAAAAGAAAGGTAAAATAAATGAAAAATAAACCTAGAGCTAAAAAGGTAACTTCTAAACTGTTTTCTAAATGAGAGAATACGGAGAGGTGACCTTATGTAAATTTGGAGGGCTAGTTTCAAGTTATCAGCGGGAAAATGTGAGCTACAACCACACCTTTCTTTGTCTAAAATGTTCCTGGGATTCCAACTCTTGCTTTATACACACAATAATCTGTCAACACATTGTGTAGCATCCATTTGTGCCGTACATGTACCGGTTTATTCGCAAACAACACAGGAGTGAGAACGAAACAATGACCCCCAGCCGCCCAGCGGGAAATGTCGGGAAAACTTAAATAGTCCTGGACACAATGAATGTCAATAGAATGCACCTGTGAGGGGAGGTACAGGGCGCGCATGGGCCCGTGCACGCCAATCGTGAATCATTTGTACCGTTGTTTTGCGCGCTACAAAAGGAACGGCTGTTTTGAATAGGTGTGTGCTCAGAGGGGGCAGGGGGGCTACTAGCATCATGCAAAGTGGGAGCGTTAACACGAAAGGGCAAGCGAGACATTGAGACGTTAAATGACATACCTTATAGATGCAGTCATGCAGAAGAGGAACGCAACGCTTTCATACTGTAGGGGTCAACAGCAGGGACCAGGCAGACGGGAGTGGAAAGAGGAGGGCGCTGAAAGGAAGTGGCTGATAGAAAATGAGCCCTGTTGGGAACTCAATTGAGAGGGGAGGGGAGGGGAGGGGAGGGAAGGGGAGGGGAGGGAGGGAGGGAGGCTATGAGGTCTGAAACGCCACAATTTTCTTTCTTTCCTTCATGAGGCGTTCGCCACACCATGACGAGGGAGAGAGAACCTTTACGCCGGCACCAACCTTAGCATAGGGACCATTAGCATTTCCCATGGAAACCCATGTAACAATAAGAATGAACCATTTCTCCAGAACATTCCGCCACACTCAGTTGAGGATGGGATTACAATCTAAACACAGAGCTTGTGAGAGAAATGGAGATGGAGGTACATACAGGAGAAATCACAGTTTGAAAACATTCTCTCATGTGTAGGAGAGGAATAAAAACGAAATAAATAAGTCAAAGACTTGATGAAAAACTCAATGACAATATACACTTTAAAACATACATATTTATTGTATGTTTTATGTAACTGTATAATTATATTAAACTAATTGCATCTTATTGTTTGTACATTTGTTCATGTTAATAATAATAATAATTTAAAAAAAAAGAAAGATTATCACCAATGCTGCCACAAACATCACTCACTTGTTTATCATATTACAACCTCTGGCGAGTATCTCTATTCAACTCTGTACAGCTCTCGGGAGACCCTCAAAACTGGACCGGCACCGTTGAGAACACACACAGAACAGAATGTGTGAAAGCTCTCCACAAGGCCCACAACCACTGCTTAGCCAGACTGTATCTGCGGAAGTTGTGTCTGGCTGTGGGTGCATTGATAGTACCGTGATCTGGGCAGATTTGTGGGTCCGAGAAGAGAGAACTCTTAAAACCAGAAATCCGACACAAAACACTCCATGAAACCTTGAGCCCCCGGAGGGGCCCCCCAATAAGAACCGAGCACTAATGATTCAGAGCCCCCCCGAGCTTCCCACAGTGTATTAATAGCCCACTTACAGGCTCCCGGGAAACGTCTGGTTTACGTTTCCATGTGGACTACCCTGTCAACCTCGAGCATTATTGACCGGCTGGGTTCAAATCCCAAATATTAGGGGGCAGGATAGTCTAGTGGTCTAGGTGTTGGACTCCCAGCCAGTAGGGGGCAGGATAGTCTAGTGGTCTGGGT
>JAOEHI010052495.1:0-16634 GCA_025447815.1 Percopsis transmontana | reverse complement strand
GGAATAAACACTTGAAATATATCAGTCTGTGTGAAATGAATGTATACATTATACAAGTTTCACTTTTTGAATGGAATGGAAATGAAATAACTCAACTTTTTGTTGATATTCTAATTATATGACCAGCACCTGTATATACGTGTATATACGTGTGTATATATATATATATATATATATATATATTCATATATATATCTATATATATATATATATATATATATTGGCGTCTTATTGTGTATTCCTGTCCACAAGTAGCTTAAGGTTCCGTCAGACTGATTGAATGTCGAGATGTCACTGGTGGCTCCCAAATAATTTGTTTCAAACATAATATACAGCTGGGAAAAACAAGTATTAGAAATGTGTGTGTGTGTGCGTGCGTGTGTGCATGCTAGGCTTTTGTTTTCCAAATCCAATTACAACAGTGAATAGATGGTCTGCACTTTAATGACGTTATTGTTGTAAATCTCCCACTACCCACTGGAAAAACAATGTGAAAATGTGAATCTTAATTAAGCTGATGATTATCAGTGACTTTAATGTGTAAGAGTGCTACAAGTCAAAAGAGACGGCCCTTGATTTCAACGTTATTTCTGAATGATGCTCCCTCAACATGTCGGTATAGGCTGGAAGGATGGTACTGTTGAAAATACTGTAACTAAAGGTGGAAAATGACTGAGAACCTAGTAGTGGAAACTGAATAATTCAGGATGTTTTGAAACCATGCTTTTTTTTGTTATGGGTTATCATATATATATAGGAACAGAAACCCAAACTCATATGCATCCACTTCTCATCTCCACAGACTGTCTTTGATTTTCCATATCTTCCAGAACACTGCAGACATATTTCTACTCTGGTTAATATCCATTTAAGAAGTATAATATGGAACTATCTGACAGTCCTCATTAAAGACTACTCATGTCAGCGTCAATAGATTAAACGTCTTCCCAACGAGAACCTAAAAGATAGTTGCTCAGCAAAGATTCTTGTCACGACGACAAGCAGTTATCACTTGACCTGAACCACATTTAAATGTATTAGTGATCAAAGGGACCAGAGACTTATGGTATGTATTCTCTAAACACAATATACAATAGCCTACTGTATCAGCTTTTAATGTCTGGCTATTTTTTGCTGTTTAATGTCCCCACTGTTAAAAATCTGTTTTGACTTGCGTTGTTGCCAAACAAGCCTGTTCCTCTACATGTAACTGTAGCTGTCTGTCATTTGTACACTTTTAGGAGAAATTTATTTCAGTATGAATGATTTGAAAATATGAATTAAAATGCCGCCCCCAGGTCATGCCAATACGGCTTGGGGACAGGTTACTACGGAAACATGCTGTAAGCAGTCATAGAGAGGGACACAAGTGAGAGGGACAGACCTGAGTTAGCCTATTAACGCTGTCATGGTAACCATGCCGACCAAAGCAAACATGAAACAATGCTCGGCAGTGATGAGAGCTACAGGACCAGGGCTGATCAAGGGCACTCCCTATGTAGCTGGTACAGATTAAGGTCCAACGTGTTTTACCAGGTATCAGTAAATGCCTCAATGTCATTACTTATAGGTGCTCATATACTGTGCAGGTATACTGTATGAACAAACGTAGTGTTTGATGAATGACACTGTTTTTGAACCTATTTCTTTTTCTAGCCATGATACTTAGGTGTATAGAACCTTAGGTCTTAATGCAATGAAATCAACGCCCCAAAGTGACTGTGAAATGAAGTCACGACAACGTTATTTCTCACACAACAACACTCATTTGTGTTCGTCTTCAGTGAATAATCACGCACACTGAAACATCACTACGCTCCTACATTCTAACCATACGTTTAAGTCACATTTCATAAAAAATCTGATGCCAATCAATGTCAGGCCCGTATCAGTCCCTTAACATTTGATAACAATAAAATCAACCTGCATTGTTAGTGCGCCAAGTGAATAATCAACCTGCCTTAATCCATATTCATTTGCATTTGAAAAAAGACAATCAGGCGGCTATGAAACTAATACTAGTATGGATTTAGTCGTATTGTTTTGTTTGGCTTTTACAGACAAACAAGTGTGTAAACACTGTGATACCAGAATGTCTCTCAGAATCTGAAAGTGACGAAATTCTGCATTCAAAATAAATAAATAGATCAATTAAAATTGTATTAAAAAAACAGGGTGACCTCAAGCTGTGCAGGACACTTTGAACACAACTGTGTTCATGCAGTGTGTGGCCAATTGAGGCTCATTAAATTTAATTTATTGAATATTTTGCATACTGACTGGACACTGACAGGAAAAAAAAAACACCACAAATATACTTCAGAGGAATACTGAAGAAATGGGTGGGACCAACTTGAGCAGATACTCGCTTCTGACTGGCGAGCAGAGGGATGTCAAGAACTGGGACACACTCTGCCTTTGTAGTCAAGACAAAAAGGAATGAATTCATAAATTAGTAGAACCTCAAAGTCGCAAAGGATTCAGAATGTGTGTGTGTTTGTGTGTGTGCGTGTCTGTGGTTGGATGTGGGAAACAGCTCTCCAGCCTGAGGTGTGAAGTGAAGGTCGATAAATGGGTTGCTTATTATTTTCTCCAGGAAATGCCCACAAAAATCCTGCGGAGCGAGTCCCTTGTGGTGGGGATATAATGCATCCAGTGAACATAATCCAGTGAACATTTGAAAAGCCATGTCAATAACTCTGTTATAGGGACTGCCCGCCTTCACTCCCCCCACCCCCCAAGCAACCCCTGTTTACCCAGCCATCCTCAGAAACACAACCGTAAATTATGGGTCAGGGGAGTGAGGGAGGGAAAACAGAAGGAAAACAGAAATGATGCTAAGGATGTGTGTGGCCTTTCGCACCTGAAACCACACCATTTCCTGCATGTGTCCCGCATTTCACATGGAAACAAAAAACACTCCCAGCACTTGAAAGACAGGGAACAAAGGGAGGAGTCCAACCCTTCCAGGACGACTGGGATATGATATGTGCGTTTGTACGTGTATGTATTGTGTTACAAGTAGGGAAACCTGGACACAAGGGGACTGTCTGTGCACCCCCCCACCCCCACCCCCACCCACTCAGCCAGGAGCCCGGGGGCTCTGTGCCTCATGGATGTGTTGGCTTGTTTGAGTGTGTGTGTGTGTGTGTGTGTGTGTGTGTGTGTGTGTGTGTGTGTGTGTGTGTGTGTGTGTGTGTGTGTGTGCGCGTGCGTGGGCTCTGCTGGAGTGACTCATGTAAATACACTTGGATTGTAGCTTTCTGTGTTGACATAACGTGTCTACGGACCGGCGTGGGTTTGTGACTTTTAAAATTGTACATCAGAAAAGGTTCAGATTAAAGAGCTGCCTGGGCTAATGTAATGCACCATTTCAAAGCTCCAAATAGAAAGATCAGTAATCTATGAAAAACAGAAAATAAACGTTAGGTCACACATGCAATTCGGAAGCCAAACAATAGTCAAAAATGTTGCTGGCCAACTGGCCAGACATCCAGCCTGTGTCATTTTTAGTTACTGGTTGTTTGTTTCCACACCAATGGGGAGGGACACTGTGCTTGCAAGGTGCAGAAAAACCCAGTATTTTGGTGTGTGCCTATACTCTCCTCTGCCCGTGTTATTTGAAGGAAGCGGACTGTTTTGCCAGGTGAGGCTGTCGGTGGCGCACGGAGCCCTGCAGGCACACAGTAGCGCTGGGAGAGACTGCAGTCATTTAGCGTTAGCCGCTGCTGATTGGAAGCTAGTACACCAGCACTCAGTCATGCTCAACAAGTCTCTCTGTTTATTATCAGGTAGAAGCCAACACTTGGTGCTGCGGGTGACAAATTCCCTCTCGCACTGAAACACACACACACACACACACACACACACACACACACAAGTGGGCCGCGGCATGCACAAGCCCGCGCACAAACACACACAAATGACACACGCTATTACAGTCACTCTCTTACGGAGAGTGACACACACACACACACACACACACACACATTCACAGGAAGTAAGTAGTAAACACTCAGACTGTGACTCTCAGAACTGCTCTTAGAAGAGTGCCAAGCTGGTCAAGAGATGGTTATTCTCCTGTTTGTGTGTTTCACAGCATGTAATGTGAGAAGATTCATTAAAAAGTCATGATGCCAAACACAGAGTAAAAACGTGTATGTAGGGCGCAAAAGTCAAACTAATAGCCGTGTACATAAACACTCAAAAGCCGATATACCACACACACAGACACACGCACGCACGCACACCCAGCAAATTTAATTACCTATGCTGCCAAACATACGCTTCTTTTAATTACTTGTCGTTGCACCCAACAAAGTCTGCCACAGCTGGCAGAATGAAACTCACCATGGATTGCCTTGACTAATGACTTATGCATAAGTGTTGAGTGTATAACAATACTGTGATTCGGAGCAAATGAGATGCCACTCAAAGACAGAGCAGCGATTCTGCCGATATCCACGATAACAGAGAGCCAAAACAAATTCAGGCACCAACGCAGTGGGGAGGGTTGTGAGTGGGTTGCATTAATAGGTCAGGGAGCCATGCAGGTGGGGAGATAAACCTGTATGCTTGAAGAGGCTGGAGAAATCAGAGGTCTATTAGTTTTGTCAACAAGCTCATCCACTTATAGACCCCCAACACAGCATACAAGATTATTATTGGCAGCATACAAGATTATTACAGTTGGACTGGCCACAATAATGGTTTCACTAGTGCATTGCCCTCCACAATTTCCACAAGGAAATTGGGCATTGAGGAGCTGTTGACTGAAATTAATCCATTATTTACACAAAGTATAATTCCTAATCGTTACATGTGGTTAAGATAGCCGCCCCATGTGGGAAGTTATTTTAAACACTGCAAATGAAACAGTGTCATTGGAGGACGTTCTCAAAACATTACATTACAGATTGGTGCCTCCCACCCAATAAACCTCAAACTAGAATAATTATGTAATATGACTGAATTTTGAGAAATCGGCACTTAGAAGAAGAAGTCATAATTATGCAACAAGCTAATCAGTGAAAACCCCACATTCACAGTAATGGGCTATAGAAACATGAGACTAATTTGTACTTATTGGAAGCCAAGAATATTATCCCATCAAGAATCATTCCCATCATTTTCATCATTCTTCCATCATAGCCAGATTCCTCTGAACCAAATGCATACATTTTACCTAGAGTGACTATAATATGCATGTATGGGACTGTGGACACATGTAGCAATCTCGACTTCATCAACATGGCTCATAAACAAGGCCTTAGCCCTTTTTGTAATACATTCCCTCTTCACGAGTGGCTGTATATTTCTTGATACACTAGCGGAGATCCAAGCCCAGCCCCGAAGGCCTAAAATCCACCTGTGTTGCAGTCTTTAATGTGCTCCTCTGAGAGACACTTATCTCTCTCTCTCTCTCTCTCTCTCTCTCTCTCTCTCTCTCTCTCTCTCTCTCTTCTGCTCTTGAACCACTTCTACTTGTGGGTAAGAGAGAGCGTGATCACCATGGTAACCAATCCACCCCCTAACAGGAGGCGAGTGTAGGAAGGAGAGATGAGGTAAAGGAGTGCAGGACGCCAGGGTGCATTGAAGGTCAGACCCCCCCACACCCCTCTGTTACCTACATCTGCTATAGGAGGGCCTCACTGCGATACAAAGCTTAATGTTAACATTGTCTACTGTTGTTCATATTCTACAAAAACAAACAGGGAGCATCTAATTGTCTAACCATAATAAAGTCTGCCTCATATGCTGTTAAAAATGTATGTTTGTATGTTTTGTTATCACTAAGAATCCAAGATAAACTTAGAAGACACACAAATAACAATTGAGAGAACTAGCGCCCAGGCAAAGTCCTCCCTGTTGATCGACTAAGACAGAAAAATACTGCATTTGGTTACTGCTTCAGTTGTTCTTCAGTCCTATAAAAAATAACAGCTAATGGAATCGTTTTTTTCACATAGTCGATCAAGTCTAATAAAACGTGTTGTTCAGATTTGCAATAAATGCATGTCCAACAAGCAATCAATAGTTAAAAATTGAAAGTCATGCAGGGGCAGAATGGGACCAAAATTCAGCCCGGGAGTATCAGACCCAGCAGCCGACACAACAGAGAGTGTGGACCACCTGTTATAGAGATCATTGTTTAACAAATAGCCTAATATTTAGGAATCAAATAACCTTTATTGCAGCTGTGGTCCAAGTATACAGAAACCCAAATTGACCAAAAAGCAATAACATGCCTCTACTGTAACACACACACGCTTATACTGTGCAGCAGAAAAAGCACCGCCACAGCCAGAGATACTGGCCTTGGGACGTCCTCGTAATTGCATCCCAAGGAAACCAAGAACATGCAATTTTTTAGCGCACAAATGTTTCCTATGCTAATATATATCATCATGAAATCCAAATTGGTAGGGTCCGGTACTATTTCCTCCTCCTCAGGACCCAGGTTGGTTTGCCCGGGGCCACTTGCAGAGGCAGACAGCGCTTAGTGCGCTGAGGGGAGAGGTGAGAGGTAAGAGGTGAGAGAGAGAGAGAGAGAGAGCGAGAGACAGAGGGTTTACCATTATCGATCCAAAAACGAGGATACTTTGTATCGCAGTACTGACAGATAATTTTATTGTCAAAGAAAGCACAAATAACTGCAGCCTGGAATGGATCAGCCCTTTGCGATTCGTCCCAAGCTTTCAAATGGTACAGTCCGCTCTGAGTTACACATGCATTTACAATGACTGTGTGCCCAAAGAGTGGAACTCAAAGAGAGACCAGAATGACTGTGACTTCCTCACACCGTTTTTTTCTTTCAAAGGTTTCAATTGTATTGGAAAATCAGAAGAACCCCGTGCACAACACATTTTGCACCACCTTTGAAACATTATCATTCAGAAAAGGTATTTCAAGGGTGCCAGCACCTGATGGTCAGAGACGGAAAGAACATCATTTGAAATCGTCTTACTGAGGAAATTGTGGTTGGGCAATCTGTGACCAAAGCCTTCTTAACAGACATGGATAAAGGGGCGAGGAAGCCCTGGGGCCAGAAACATCTTTGGAGCACCCAACCTCCTTTATGTATACGTTGCATTTTGATGGCACCACTACTCCTGCGCCGACTATCCATAGTTGAATTCAAAATCATTAAAGCTAGCAAGTGAAATGCATACCATATGTCATTTGCTAACTCGATAGGGAGGCATTCCTTTAGGAACGAACCCCATCTCGGCCCTTGCCTTGTTGTTGGCCGTGGTGGTATGCACCCCTGAGCACTGACCTTATTTGCTCTGTGGATGATTTAGGCCTGTTCATTAACTACCTTCTAAATTCCCTAGAGGAAAGCTTCCTGCTGCTAGTTACATATATTCCCCAGGCTTTCCATAAATACGTGATTAAATGTACACTTTATTGCGTTATAGTGCTCCTAGCACTACAAATTTCAGCCACAGCTCACAATCTTTCAAAACACAGGGGAAGGTGCTGTAGGGGAAAGGGGGAGGGAACGGTGTGAGTCTACGAGCTTGGCTTGGGGGAGAGTAGAGAGGAGTGCCAGTCACTCAGGACGGTGGGAAGGCCATGCGCTGAGGGATTACACTATAGATGTTTAAATTGAATCAGTGCTGCTTTTCCTCCACGTTTCTGCATACCTTGGCTGAGTTTTCCAAACCAATGTGATTTAGCTTCAAAGACGTCACTAGACAGCAAAACAAATCAGACGTGAGCCATGGAAAATTACCAGCAGTATGACCTAAGACCTTCTTTCTGTTATTATAATGAGCCCTGTATCTGAATGCATTTGGAACAACATGATATTTAGAAAACTGGCCAAGGACAAAGGTTTCTCTGTAGAGTGAAAATGTTTTGACTAACCAGAATAGTTTGGCTTTAAAAAGGTTTTCTTAGGTCCAGGGTAAGAAGAGAGAAGATACTTGTTTACTGCCGAGTATAAAAGCCCTCCTGTATGTTTTTGAAGGTTGTTCATTTATTTCATTGACCAAACATGGTCAATGAAATAAATATTGTACCCATTTGCAAACGTAAATAAACCCCCAGAAAGACAGTTGTGTAAGAGTTATTTTTAATATAATTTCCACAACAAGGTCCTTTAACTTGAGATGTTAAGCAACTAAGGACAATCAGGTCATTTTCAGCAGACGCTTTTATTCAAAGTGACTTACAATTACATGCTGCTATTACATGGAGGCATCTTGCTCAAGGATGCTTACAGGTAGGCCAACTCTGGGGCTCGAACCCACTGCCTTCTGGCTTGGAGTCCAACACCTAGATCACTAGACTAGGACGAGCATTAATGCTCACAAGGTGTTCACTGGGTAGCGATACAATGATCAACTTCCTGGGTGAACCTTGATCCACAACAGTTCAGATAACTTGCAGGGGCCAAACGATTTCACCCAGCCAATAGCCAGCTGGGTGATTTTCCACCACATATTTCCTGGACCCCTAGCTCGTTGGTGTAATGGTGCTCTCAATTGCAGGGCACAAATACGGCAGCAGAAGATTCCTGGTTTGGCCTCTAAAATAGTGGAGCAGACAGCACGCAGCCACTGGGGCATGAATCTATCATCTGCCGCTGGCATCTGAGCCTGTGATATTTTTGCCCCGTTGCTCAGACAGACTGGCATTTAGCATTGCGGTTGATGGACACTAATAAGGGGTTGGCTGCTGCACAATCACCCCAGAGAGGACCTTTGTCAGCAAAGCCGTGAGTAAATACCTGACCAAGTGCTTCTATCTACATGGTTGATTGATCCAGAGGTCCTGAGTCAGGTCTTTTATATAGTTGTTTTAACCAAAGCTATGGATTGGCAAACAAGCTGTAGAAGGAACTCTGTCTTTGATTAAGCTTCAGTCTTCAAAGTGCCACTAAAACAGTTCAGACATTTGATTGACTGTCTCTTATTTCTATAAATGGTGCCAATTTAAGCCCCAGCCTCACATTTGAAAGGTTAAAGAACACTGAAAATGAAAATAGATGTGCAGAATACCAGTCAGTCTGTCAGTACAGCTGGCGAGAGAGAGTGTGTGTCTTTCTGTAGGCGTGTGCTCAGGATGTATGGGTGGGTGGGTGGGTGTGTGGGAGGGTGAATGCTGTCGGGAAGGTACTGTGCTGGTGGCTGGTGTGTTTTAGTTGCCAAAAATGGGAAAAAAATAATGAAGAAATGAAGACACACAGACACACACACAGACACAAGTGAGCAGTGTGGAAAAAAAGTATTTTCGGTTGAGTGCAATAGATCAGAAAAATGACATTTAACCACATGTTAGCTGCTCATGTCATAATGTAATGTCAGGTTGTGTTTTGTTTGAACGTGGAGATTCAGCAGAACACAGTGCATTGAACATTACAGTGTGTCTCTGCTACAAGACTTACGAAGGGAAGCCACACTGAACATATGACTAGTTCAAGGGACACTAAGCACTGCATGCTTCTGAAATAAGTAATTAAAGGATCTTGGCATGGAATTAATCATGGCACTGTGATCGCTAAGGGGGGGGCCCATATATCCCTGTCACCTTGGAGACCATTCATTAACGCATATCTGATATATATACATATACAAATGTGTAGTTTGCGAAATCACCCGTCCTTTTTACATTTCCTGTGTTTATGGCTAAGGAAATATATACTGCTCGTGGGATCATTTTTCTTGAGTGTGGAGTGAAAGTAGGCCAGCAGCCCGCCATCTCTCTTTCGTATTTGCTCTCCACCATTATTTCTAACATCAATCTCTCTCTTCCTGCCACACATTATCTCCAGATCTCGCTCCGTCTCTAATATGTTTTTACTCCATCAGAGTAGGTGGCAAATCTTTTGCGGCCTTCTTTGCTCATTTGTCTCTTACTTCCGACGCTGGTTATTCTCCAATCTCTTTTTTACATTACTACCACCACTATCTCTCTCTCTGTCCCATAATACTTTGTGTTTCTTTCTGTGCCTGCCCTGTCGACACCTTCACCCACCATTCTCACACTTTATATTTGTCTCTTTTCTCCCATCTCTGCCGTTAACCAAGCAGGTGTTGAAAACAGCCCTCGCTGTGTCTCTCCTTTGAAGGGACGGGAAAAAAAGACAGAGCCCTCAATGATAGCCATGAAATGTTCTTTCTTCTTCTGTCAAAAGCGCCAGTACATGCCAGAGGCACTTCATATATTATTTCAAAGACCAAAGCAACACAATCATAAGCGACACAACACACACATGCACACATTCTTGTAGAGAGAAAAAAAAAAAAAGTAAATCCCAGTGTGTCTGCATGGTTGCCCTCAGTGGCGGGATAAGACTTTCAAATGAGAGTTTAAGGCTGGTTTAGGCTTCCCACTGTCACCCAGTGCTGTTACTGCAGCTTCCTGCGCATTGTTTTGGTTCAGTTGAAGGTGACAGCTCAGCGTACCGTGAGGTCCCAAAGGGTGTGTTTGGCTAACCGGCACTGAGCAGCCGGGCTTTGGACTTGAGTGATCCAAATATCTTTCATCCAATCCCATTTCATTGTCAGGTACATTTCTGGGACATGCTTTTCTGCTGTAGGGCATGGAGCCTGCGGTGGGGGGGGGGTAACAACGTCTTCTACTTCACAACTTGTACCTTGGGAGGGCTGAGTGGACCTCTGAACTATGCTTCCTGTTCCGTGTGCTCATTCTTTCCTCAGGCATTTGTTGTTTTCCAGCAGCACTCAGTCATACTCGTCAGCCCGCACCTGTCAGCTGACGGATGCGTGTGCGTACTAATCCTTCAGCCTTGCCGCACGGTTTGGCTCATCGATACTGCCTGTATAGTTCCCCATTTGCTCTTTGTCTAATTAGTGTCAATGCTCAATTCCCCTTCCCTTTGTCTCTGCGCCGGCTAGCCGCCCACCATCACAGCTCTCGGCGCAATTAAGCGTGTAAACCAAGGCGAGGGGGGGAAGAGGAAGACGGAAATGAAGGCAGACGAGGCATCTTTGAAGTGTAAAGTGAGGCAGGGTAGGTAGCTGTGCAGTGGGAGGCTCACTGGGCTCGCAGCACCGCTGGCGAGCAGAGGGCAGCTGCTACATTAGGCAGCCCAGCACAACACATCACCCTGTTGTAGGGGGGGGTGCAAAAGTCCAAATGGTTATATGACATATTGCCGACAGTTCCTCAGGTAAAGTGACTTAAAAACTCTAAAAACGCATCTGTAAAATATAAATAATCATCATTTTTGCTTGTTTCTATTAATAAAAAAGCATTCTTTGTGGGAACTGTAATATGAACAGTCCCATTATTGTCTCACTACAAATCATTCTGCATTCAAAATGTCCCTGTAGTTTCTGGAGCCAAAACCCAACCTGATAAACCCACTAAGACACCTGTTGCTGCAACACAAGCGGAAATGTTAAACTGTTTTGATCCAATACACAGATCTAATAGACTGAACGAGACCGGAGAGAAGGAATAAAGGGGAGGTAAATGGAGAAGCCATACAGGCAAGCAGGACGTTAAGGGCATCTTAGGACACACATGCGAGAGCACTTGCCTTGGCATTTACAATGCCGGCCAAATGTGGACTCTGCCTATTGACACAGCCGTGTCCCTCTGACATTATATTGTGTCTAAAGCAAACATGAGAACAGGGGTGTGGCGGGTGATGGTGGCCTGGAGTGTGTGTGTGTATGTGTGCGTGCGTGCATGGACGTAGGTTTCGTGCATGCATGAACGTTGGGGGGGGGGGGGACACATTAAGCAGGGAGTCTGGGGGTTGTCCCCCAGGAAATTTTGACCAGCAAACACTTCATTTCCTGCACTCTGGTGAATTTTTATGCTCATTTTGTGCCCTTTCTGCATCAATTAATGGCGGAAACGTCTTTATTTATGCAAAGGTAAAAAAATTCAGGCACCAGGTGACAATTCAAAATATCTACGCCTATGTGTGCGTGTGTGCGTGTGTGCGTGTGCGTGCGTGCGTGTGTGTGCGCATGCGCCTGTGTGTTCTTGAGTCCATTTTTAATTCCAGCTGGTGTTTGAACTCAACACAAATTCTTGAGAAAGAATTATACAGGCTATAAATAACACTAATGTAACAGGGGGTTAGTGTGTGAGTGTAGAGAGGAATGTGCGTGAAGTCATCTATGCGCGTACATAGCGTACATTCTGTGCGCACCTGCGACGTGTCTCTGTGTGAGCAGTGTGTCCAGGCATGCCAACACAGTGCGGGCTCCCTGCTCCACATTGAATTGATGAGCCTGTGAAAGCGGACGCGTCAACAAGTCCTGTGATCGCAGAAGTAGAACTAAACAGATACCTGATGATCCGAAGACAGAGAGCAATAGGGGGTGGGGGTGTCGAGGAAGAAGAACAGCTGTGTGTCATTTAAGGGGCTTTGCACTACTGTATGTAGTCTGCATCCTACTCCCACTGAAGCAGGATGAAATGATACGGTCTATGAAGGAGTAATGGCACGTAATAGATCACTACACTACACCTTATCATCTTATCCTAAATGTATTCATCACGTACTTACTACCCAACCGTAATCCTAGTCTAAACTTAACCGTGTTGTTAGCATGTTTAATGTGTTATTTAGGCCTCACCTCTACAATTACCCTTGCTGCCTGTCTGCTGCAAGGCTAACAGGCTATGCTAGCAGTAGCTGGCTATGCTAGCAGTAGCTGGCTACGCCGAAAGTCAGGAGCACATTTTTAAAATAGCCGTTGTTTGTATAATTTAGTGCCCTGTAATTTAGATTACACTGAGAATTATAGTTAATACAGCAATTTTCAGCAGCCTATATTCACTTGTTGCTGCAGCTGTTCTATGTTCTGAGAACATAGACTTACAGGTGTATCTCAAAACATTTGAATATCGTGGAAAAGTTCATTTTTTTGTGTTTAATTCAAAAAGTGAAACTCACACTCTTTCCTCAACATCATGAGGAGATGATTTAGGCACAAAAAAAAAACATTTTGGACAAAAAATTACTTATGCCATTATTTTAGGAAGGTGACAATATTCTAGATTAATTTCACACAAAGTGAAATATTTCAAGGCTTTTTTCTTTTAATCTTTATGATTACAGTTTACAGCTCATGAAAATCAAAAATCCAGTATCTCTAAATATTAGAATAAAGAATTTATAATACAGAAATGTCGACCTTTTGAAAAGTATGTTAATTTATGCACTTAATACTTGGGGGCTCCATTTGCACGAATTACTGCATCAATGCAGTATGGTACAGAGGCAATCAGCCTGTGGCACTGCTAAGGTTTTTGGAAGTGTCTCTCATTTTCCTCATGACAATAACCCACAGATTCTCTATGGGGTTCAGGTCAGGCAAGTTGACTGGCCAATCAAGCATAGAAATATCATGATTACTAGTAGTTACTAGTAGCTTTGGCACTGTGGGCAGTTGCCAAGTTCTGCTGGAAAAGCAAATCAGCATCTCCTTAAAGCTTGTCAGCAGATGGAAGCATGAAGTGCTCTAAAATCCCCTGGTAGATGTCTGCATTGACATTGCACCCCAAATCATCACTGACTGTGGAAACTTCACACTGGACTTCAAGCAATTTGGATTCTGTGCCTCTCCACTGCAATGCAAAATTTCATCTGAAAGTAAACGGTCTATTTCTTTTTCTCCTTAACGCAGGTAAGACGCTTCAGGTTTTTTTACTTAATTAGCTGATTAGAGCTCTTCTCAGGTCGACATTTCTGTATTATAAATTCTTTAGTCTAATATTTTGAGATACTGGGTTTTTTAATTTCCATGAGCTTTAAGCCGTTATCATTCAGATTAAAACAAAAAAGTCTTGAAATAGTTAACTTTATGTATTACATTTACAGAAAAAAAAAACTTTTCCACAATGTTTTAAAGTAAGCAATGATATTTTTCAATGTTTTTTTTTTACAGACTATATATACAGTATAACAGTCAGATGGCACACAGAATGGCAAAGTTAAGAGAGGCTCTGTTCTTTCTGCTGAGAAAGGTTTGTATTTTGAGCCCTTTTCTACTATGATGAAATTATAGATAAACAGATGCAAACATCTGTTTATCAAAATATGCAGTGAAATGTACAGACAACACATGCCTCCTTTTTGTCTAACCTAAATACAAGAATGTACTGTAACATAGATGTTAAGACCTTTTAGTATTTTATTATACTGCACTTTGTAATCTCCATTGATTAACTTTCAAATCGTCAGTTAAAATGTTATAATGTCACCAGCTGTGTAAATCTTTCCTACCCATTGACCAATGAGGCAGTCTTTTGAGCAGAAAGCAATAAGCGTGGCTCCGCTCACTTAAGCATGAGGAGGTGTTGATAACATTACCGCTGCAACTCTCTGAAGAACATGTGCATGTCATGTTAATGTAGAGTTAGCATCATATCTGTGTTTATAAAATCAGTAACGTCCGTAGGTACAGAGGCAACTTATAGTCATAAACTAGCATAAAATATATGTTAAAAAAGGCCTCAGTTATCGCTTAAACACACTTCACTAAGCAGTTTTGAGTAAACACATCATAATCACAAGGTTGCTTTTAGCTGTTAGCTTTTACTTTGACACCTTTGACCCTGATCACTGAGAAGGCATTGTTTGTATATGTTTGTATAGAGGCTTATAGAGACAGAGAAAGTGAGAATAGAGGAAGAATATACCTGTCCATGAAACACATTCGCCCGTGGGTCTAATGTGGGTGTGATGGGTTAAACAAAACTCTGTACTGAATGTGTTACAAACTGTATTTCAATTCAACTTAAATGCTTAGTAAAATGAATGAGTTAAATATAGTGTTTTTAATTCTTTGAAACCCTCCTCTGCACAGGGTTTAACTGTTTGACAGATGTCATAAAGTTTTGGAGTACCGATTTTAGCCACAAATTGAAGTCTCACCCTGCCACATTTTGGTATATGGTATACCTGTATGCATTGTACTGTACGTTGATATATGGTTCTGACTTGACGGCTGCCAATTATTTTAATTATATGGGCTACATATAACCACAGGGGTTTCAATGTATATATTGAAGATGAGTTTTGTAGATGTCACAGTTTTATTGCATAGAACTGACCTAAAGATATTACAAATTAATTTTAAATCTCTTCTACTCATAGTAACTCCAGGCATTCCAACATCCATTTGAGCCTAAGCATCACAGGCCAGTGACCATCTGGTTCTTCTTTTGGTTTGCCATTCTGTCCCAGAAGAAATAAGCCCAAATCTGGGACACAATTTAAATGTCCTTATTCAAACTGCAGATTTATGTAACGAGTGTAAATACCATACCTGAGGTACAAGAAACCCACAAATATATTTTTACAATATGATCATCCACTGATTCACCCACCCATTTGAACAGCTTTGTATTTCCTTGGTACCTCTATAACCATGTTTTATTGCCTCTTTTTACATGCAAAGTTACTATCCTTATAGTTCATAGGCTTTTGGTAGTAGGTAAAACTAGGCAATCCTTGAGGTTGTACAATAACAATAAATAGCTATAAGGTATAGCTATAGTAATAATTTCTTATTTGCTGAAAAATACAATAACTCAGAAGGTCAGAGCACTGGGTGGCATTTTACTGTGGCATTTGACTACTGCTGCCTCTCTCTTATCTCGCCCAGTAATTTTTTCCCTCCCATGCCGGCACTAATTTCAGTGTTCCCCACCTTTCACACAAGCATCATTACCTTTGCTATATCTCACCAAGGGGTGAGTAATAGTTAGCGCTAATCAAATCAGAGGCCGGCCGCCTTTACTCACCCATCTGACGCTAATGCTGTTAGGTCCAATGCATAGCAATGTGAGTTCATAAAATTAGGCCCCGGACCGGCGCTGCGAGCAGCAGCACGGGGCTCGCACAGTCAACGGGGCCTCCGTCCACAAACAGTGTGATGAGATTAACATGGTGTGCTGGGCACTGACAGTTCACATCAGGAGCAGCAATACAGGGCTGCTGTGAGGAAAAGCAATGCCACCGCAACTAGGGTTGTGCTCTGCCCACCAGGTCACGAGTGCGTACGTGTGCGCGCGTGTGTGAGACCGAGTGAAGATGTGTGGATGATGGGTGTATTTGCGCCTTATGTGGGTGCGCGTGTGTCTGTGTTCCAACTGATAAAAGCTGTGTAGAATCAGGATGACTCAACCTCTGCCTGCGAGGGCCAGATGCTCTGCAGGCCTACGTGCCAATGCCATTACCAACCGAGCCAAATACACCTTCAAATTCATGTTACTGATGGCAACGCTGATAGGTCAAATTGACTGTTACATGTTCCAGCAACAAACGAACGGTCTGCCTGGAACACTGATTACGGCGGACAACCACTGGAACGGGCTCTGAGAGAACAGACGTTCTGGATGAACACCGTGGTCTGCTCCGATCAGCCATGCTGGGCTGATGTGACCTTGTACTGAGAAAAGGAGATTGTCAGCCATCAAGGCCAGGAAAATAAAAGATTTGCTGCAGCTAGCGGGCTTCTCAGATGGGAGAAATGCTCCCAGTCGAAGGCTGTACGCAAGCAGCGCGGGTTCAAGGTAACTACAGTATGTTCTGCTGGCACTCCATCTATACATCCTGTGTGGTTTTCTTCATGTTCGCCAGTTTAGGTCAATGCAGTTTCAATTGAACTTTATTTATTGGGCTACTTTATATA
>JAOEHI010052494.1:0-16634 GCA_025447815.1 Percopsis transmontana | reverse complement strand
CCCCCCCCCCCCCCCCCCCCCCCCCCCCCCCCCCCCCCCCCCCCCCCCCCCCCCCCCCCCCCCCCCCCCCAACGCGAGCGAGCCGAGAAGAGACAACCAGCAGAGGACAGAATAGAGTTAGTGGGTCAGCAAATCAGAGGGAAAATAATGAATAAAAAGCACATTGCAGCGGTGTTGCCTCTCTCCTTCGTCAGGTTCTAGTGTTTTACCACCACCCGTCAGCCGAGGGCTGTCCTGACATGTGGCCGGGCAACAAGATCCCTGCTCCCTGGGCCAACACCACGGAGCCACTCAAGCTCATACAGGTCAGCAGGCCACGTAGTCAAGTCAAGTTTATTTCTATAGCCCTTAATCACAATACATCTCAACTCTATATAGGATGCTGTCATGTGCAGCGAGAGCTGAATGCTTTCTTGTACGTGTCCTCCAGATGCAATGTAACTTTTTTTTAACCTTTTATTTCAGCAGCCTATTGTCAAAGGAAAAAACACACCTGCATTTTATCAGCCTGTATCAGTATTTAGCAGTAAGCTTTGAAGTAGTTGATAGTTGACATCATAATCTTAGACCTACAGTTTACAATTGATTCTTTGTAGAGCATGTTTTACAGCAGGCCTGTTTATAGTAAATGTGTTTACAGTACAGTTTTATAGTTTATAGACATTTATTTACTTGATCATTAACTTTTTGAAAATACTAATTCTTCTCGCTAGTTTCTGGAGACCACTCTGACCGAAAGGGCCAAGCAGGGCTCCTTCCATGTCTCCCAGGCTATTCTGACCCCCAGGGTCAACACCGTAGCTAAGGGCCTGGTCTGGGGGCTGCGCAACTACCTAGTAGAGAGGTCAGAGATGTTTGTGTGCATGTGTGCTCGATGTGCATATTTTTAACTGTATTTATTTAGCAGTTTATTGTGTGTGTTACCACTAGAGGGCAACAGAGTAAACACTGCTGATCTAATATAAATTCAATGAATGAGATTTACTTTAAAGTATTGTAACAGAAAACATTTGATCTAGAAATAAGACTATACAGAAGCAAGCATAATCCAAAAGTCAATGATTAAAAACAATAACCTGGCATTCTGGTATTTGCATATTACACACAGACAAGCCTTAAAGATCGAAATGTAAAGTCCCAATTTACCTGTCTGCCAGCTTTTTTTGTTCAATGGGAAAAACTTGAACTGCAGAGCGGACGGTTCCGGAAGTAGCTTACTTGTGCACTTTGGAGGAAATGGGACTGTTTATTATTGCTGGATAAACACTCTGGTTTCCTGGTTTTGTTCAGGCCACTGCAAGAACAGTGAATAGTTTAATGGTGTTAAAGTCACTGTGTGTCTTGTGTTCTCTATTTATCAATCTATCCATCACTTCTTCTATCCAACATCTCTATCAGAAACCTGCCCACCATCATGTCTTGGGTGGAGGCCCAGAAACCTGGGGTGGACGGAGTCAACATTATCACATCAGACTTTGTGGACCTGACCAACTTTGCTGACATAGTCATCAAACTGAACAACCAGCTGCTAAATGCCCGCGAACGACGGTGAATTTGGAGAGCGTAGCGTTTACAAACCCCCGGGCTGCAGTTGCATTTCTCCAGCCTATTCAGTTACGTCTGACATTTTCCATGTCTATGTCAGACTCTCCCAGGAAATGGTTTTGTAAATACTAATACTATTGCGTTGACACAGGTGGGAAGAATCCATTGGTTTGGATTTTAAGACTGGCTATTTTAGACTGTGATGCGATAGAAAGAACCTTTTTTAAACACTAAACACACACTAAACACACACTAAACACAGGAATTCATCCACTCTTTTGACGTTCTGAACTCTTGGTAGAAAAGACTCTTAAGAAATGGTACTACGTTTAAGGACCAGTGGAGTACAGTATGACCAATGGCCTGTTTCAAACGTTTGATCAAAAGATTTTCATTAAAAACAAACGCCTCATATCACTTCTAACCAATGGCAGCTGCAGCACAGGACACCTGACCTCGTAGTAGCTGTGCTCGTGGGACTGTATCCAATCGATTGTGTGAGTTACATGATTTATGTCACTGTGTCTTGTTCAGTGCAGATGAATGTCAGGAGCAAATTCATACTGTATATGAAATGTACTGTTATATAGTTTAGGAGAGGAATTGATATTGAGTTATGTTCAATGAATATTCAATATTAAGTATAGAATTTTGATAAGAAATGGGCCAAATGAACTTATAGGCATATATTATATTATTATTCACAAATTTACAATATATTATATCATCAAATATAAAATACACACATATTGGAGACAGGGAGAAACACTGATATTTTTAGCAATAAATGAACTTCACCTTAAAAAATTATAAAAATAATGCACACTGTAATTGTTATTTTCTGGGCTTTCTTTGCCTCTGTTTTTAGCAAATAGTCAGCTGTGACTTTAACCCCTGTCCCATGTGAATATGTCTGGTTTTACTGTCTTTAACCAGAGAGAGCGAAGACGGAGGGAAATGCACAAACGTGGCCAAATATCTGTGATGTCTGTACCCCAATCCTCACTGTAGTCTATCGCTCTCTCATTCTCTCTACACTGCTACATTGCAATTATACATGTCATGTTTATATGTTTATTGTATATTCTTGGTATGGGAAGCAAAGCAAATAATGCTTTCATAACTTGTCCGTCAGTGGTTTAGAGATTACAGGGTTTCCTTGAAAACACTGCATTCCTGCGTCACACCGGACAATAGAAGGAAAAATACTGACATGCCTTCCGGATATACTGAAATGTTCTCCCGCACATACATGTGTGAAAAGCTGCTTACTTCTCCTCATAAGAATTTTACATGAGTGTGTTCTGTTAAAAAAATTGTGTTTCACATGGGTCTGTATGAGCATATCATATGTACTGAATGTGTGAGTCAGTTCCACCTGTATATTTATGTGTTTCATGTGTGTATGAATGTGTTTTGTACAAGTCTACATGAGCGTTTCATATGAATGCACCTGTGTCATGTGTATCTGTACGAACATTTTAGTGTGTCTGTGTGAGTGTCAAAGCGTGTGTTTCACGTATATGTGTGTGAGGTTTCAGTAGTATGGATGGGTGTGTAAGTTTCACACGTGAATGCATATGTGTTTCATATGTGTTTGTGTAACAAAATGCTGAGATATTTTCCTAAACAGCGCCTCATATACTGTAGGCCTACATTTACGCACAGACCATGAAAGTTTGATCTTCCATTCTTGGAGAACAAGAGAGAAAGGGATCCAAGTGTCTGGGACAAGTGATTCTGTAAAGGCCAGCATTCTTTTGACCAAATCAACCCCACACTAATTTATTTCTATCCCAGTTGAGCTGCGGTGTTTTGCTAACTTTATTACAGCACGAATGTAGTCCACTCTCACAAAAAACCTAGAGCTTAATTTATTCATTTATTTTATTCATTTAGTTTTAATCAATAAAGCATCTATTTGAACAAGGTAGCACTTTCAAATGACTTCCATTTAAAATACTGAATTTAGGCCAATTCTTTTTACATTCTAAGGTCACATTAATACACTTGGACTATGACCATGACTTGACTTTCATATAACAAATCACTGTCTGAACAAGGAACTACAGTAATTGTTTGTGCAAGAAATAATTTATGCATCAGCATGCAGACTTTCTGGTCTGCGAAATGTAGGCCTATACTGCACATTCCAACCTGCTGTTGTGTCTACTTACAACCATTGTTGGGGGTAACGCATTACAAAGTAACGCATTACTGTAATCACATTACATTTGTCTGTAACGAGTAATGTAACGCAGTTCTGTTCCTAAATGTAGTAATCACATTACAGTTCCTAATCAAACAATTATGTGGTTACTTTTATCTGTGATGTGCTCATTTGGCTGGTATTATTTTATTAAGGAGCATAAAAGAAAGATCTTGTGTATGTCCTCCTTAGGACATTAGGATAGGGATTGGTGCTGATATGTGGGGACTGGGCATTTGTAAGGTTTAAAAGTATATTGTTAACTGGCAATTATAACAATGCATCACAGGCCATGTTACCGAGTAACGCAAAAGTAATGTAACGAGTAGTTAAATTAAATAAAGTTAAATTACTTTCAGGGAGTAAATAAGTAAAGTAATGTATTACTTATAACGAGTAATGTGCAATACATTAACCCCAACACTACATCCAACACATGTATACCATTAGGAGTTTATGAAGCAAACAGGAAGGCCGTCACTCTTGGCAGTTTCTGTTGTCAGTGTTATTTAGTGTTTCTAAATGCAGTTCTGTGGAATTGTTAAGATCCTGTTATAACAGTATAACATCTCGATACTAATAGTAGTTATATGGTTCTAAACGTAATTTATTATAAATATGTTACGCGCTTCGTGACTCCCTGTAGTCTAGGCTAGGCTACTATCGAATTTGCGCTCTACTGACTCAGCCCATCCGTAGCTTAGCAACAGGAATTTCAAACAATCGGTGTGTGGAACCACGGTTTGTGGCCTGGACAAATTGGCTAAAGTAAGTCTAATGATACTAAAGATTGTTGTGATATTGTAATATTTGAGTTTTACATTATGAACTTTCTCACGTTTAACCTGCTCAAACGCCCCCTGGCAGGAATGCAAAGTCCGCTTATAATTGGGCTTGTTTTAAAAAATATGGCTGATTGTTAGCGACTTCGTTTTTTTTTACAGTGTCGACAATCGATCCTTTGATGATTTTTGTATAATGAATTCTGTTTTTGCTTTTCAAATTCCGAGTGGTTTCAGTTTAACATGTTGTAGGCTTATTTATTGAGCCTGTTGACATTGAGGTCGTAACAAGCTATAATATTGGGTTTATTTTGGGCTTGTTTTTTGAAGCTGCGGTTGCTTATTTGTCTCACGAGAGTTGGCAATACTGCCCCCCTGGCACTGCTTGTACACTGGACCGGATCAGGCTCCCTCGGGTTAGCCAGATGGTTTACTAACTGGCAATATAGTCTGCCCAGAGCTCCAGAAAGCTTCAGTGTCTTTTCACTCACCATGTGGCCTGCCATTGGGTTAAAGTGATCCGCCTGAAAAATAATTTCCCCGCGGCTCTTAGGTACTAACGTTAGCAATTGCTACTGTCACAACTCACTTGATACTATCTGTCCCCAATAATTGCAAAATGGGGAAATGTGACCACTGAGTCAGGACGGACCAATTGACCATCAATAGATATCACACGGTCAAAGTGTCATCACGAGACTGCTCCAGGGAACATCTTCCACCGGGGGAAAATGTGGCATCCCCCTGAGAGGCAGCGTCAGACGACCTAGTCTCACAGCCCTTAAACATTAGCTCTAAGGAGACAATTCGTGCACATCACCATGTATACACCTGACAAAACCCTAGATGCCTCCACCAAAGCCTCGTACCGAACCAAACTCTGATGGATCATAGACTGCATGCAGTCCGAAACCACCATCACCTGGTATGTACCCCCCTGAATCCTTAGCCGAACACTGTACGCTCCTTCGGGACTGTTAGAAGTGGTTGAAGGTGCCGTCACCCGCCCCACCTTGCCAACCTCCATCCGCGAACACGCACAACAGACCTGGCTTCACCGCCAACACACCTGTACATGAGCGAATAACTATGGGTCGGGACTCGTCCCCCTCCCTCTGATCCACATGGTCGTCGCTCCTCCTGTTCCTTCTGCTCCGGATCGGCGATGAGGAGGCCCGGATCCTGTGGCATCTGAAGTACCCGTGCCCCTGGTCCTTCTCTGCCGACCTTGCTGCTGTCGGCCTGTCTGTTGTCTGCCCCCCGAACCCAGAACGGGTTTCTGGGACATTGGAACGGGTTCCGCTCCTGCTGCCCTGCTGCTCCTGCTGTCCTTCTGCTCCTGCTGCCCCAGATCTCCTCTGCTGCATCGCTCAGGTCCCTGGGTGGGTGGCCGCGTTCAGTCCCCCAGTGACAGGTCGAGGCTCAGCTGCTCCACCGGGGTAGCAAGCGGGGGCAGCAAGCGGGGGCAGCAAGCGGGGGCAGCAAGCGGAAGCAGGTGACTGCTGCTGGAGCACCTCCAACCACTGATTTTGCCAGGCTGCCTGCGCACAATCTCCAATAGGAGTGCGACTGGCTGAGTTGTCTGGTCCGGGACCCGGTTCAGGCGCTAAATGTAGTGTAATGACCACGACTCCAAGGGTTTAAGTATAACGCAAACCCAGTCTGACGTGCATTATTCCAGGTCTTTGTACAGGAAGCATTTTTCCAAGTTTGATCCTTTTCACGGAAGGGATAGCGTAGCCTTTCCGTATGTGTGTTGTTCTTCCTCTCCACTCTGCACTCTCCGTCCGCTCTTATAGGGAGATGGTGATTAGTGATTAAAACACCTGCTCCCAATTTCAGGAGTCCGGTGAACCACACCTCCCGACACACGCTCCCCCGTACAGACATCGCTAAACCATGCCCACACCCCCACAGTATATAGCAGTCTAAATTTCATAGAATAAATGTATATGAGTGCTAAACTACCATATAGAATCAGTATAATCAATCCATGTCATATCATGCCTTGTCTCATTACAGGATGACAAAAAGAAAATTGTAAAAAAGGAAACAGAAAAGGAAAAACCGGGCAAGAAACAGGGAAACAATGAGGTATTGGATAATTATAATAATTAAAAGCAAACATTAAAAACATTAATGTAGTGGATACTTATAATTAACTGAAACAAAGCTGCCATAACGTGGGAAAAATAATTTAAAGGTATTTACAATTCAAAGATATAACTGCCATCTTTCTAATACTAGGCTATATTTTGTAGGCTATATAACAGTATACATGTCATATAATATTCGTAATGGACTGCTAAACTACCATATAGAATCAGTATAATCATGCCATATCTTCTTACAGGATGACAAAAAGAAAAATTTAAAAAAGCAAACGGAAAAAGACACAACCGTAAAGAAAAAGGGAACCAATGAGGTATTGGATAATTATAATAAAAACAATAATGTAGTGAATAAATATAATTAACTGAAACAAAGCTTCCATAACATATGACAAATATAAAAGGTATTTACAATTCAAAGATAGAACTGCCATCTTTCTACTAGAATCAGTATAATATAGCCATATCATATCATGCCATGTCTCATTACAGGATGACAAAAAAAAGGATACAACCGGGAAGAAACAGGCAAACAATGAGGTATTGGATAATCATAATAATAATAATTTAAAAAAGAAAACATTAAAAACAATAATGTAGTGGATAGATATAATTCACTTAAACAAAACTGCCATAACCTTGGAAAAATAATAAAAAATGTATTTGCAATTCAAAGACAGAACTGACATTTTTCTACTACTAGGCTATTTTTTGTAGGCTATATAACAGTATACATGTCATATCATGTCGCATTGCAGGATGCCGAAAAGGATAAGAAGAAACAACTAAACATTGAGGTTTTGTATAATTATAATAATAATAATTATAATTTAAAAAACACTGAAACAAAGTTGCCATAACCTGGGAAAAATAATTTAAAGGTTATTTACAAATCAAAGATAGAACATCCCTTTCTCCACACAGGATTCAGCTTTACTTATCCTAATAACTCCAGCATCAGCAGTGCTGTTGCTGGAGTCCCAGGAACCGGACGTGCTGATGAAAGTTTGTGAAATAATTTCCAAATCTGCAGAGACAGGTACTCTCTCATCTATTCCCTTGTATATTTGTTACTATTCTTTTATGGTGGAAAATCTCAGCTTCAAAGTCACTGGAGGTTTCTCTTATTTTCTGTTATTTTATTTGTATCTTATCCTATTTGTATACTAAGGGTGTATTTCTTTTGCTCACTTTGGCTATAACATCTTTGCTAAATATTTGCCTGCACTTTTCATTTTGGATTTGCTTGTATTTCAAAATGATATTCAATATATTTCCTGTGATGCCACACCACTTCTAAGTGAATCCCCAAAACTGCAAATTTTATTTGGAATGGGACTTTATTTGGTAAACTGCAACAATAAGAAGCATGCGGACCCATTTACTATTGGCTCGTTTCAACTGAGCGGTACAGTTCGGTACAGTACAGTACGTTTCCGGCTACTGCCAACAGTAGGCCTACCCTTACTTGATAGGCGGGTGTAGCATTCAAAGTAGCGATCGACGCCATACTCACACAAAGAAGAAAGCACCACAGTAAATACATCCCTGTACAGCCTGAGCCTTGATTACATTCTCTACTCACTGTCTCCCTCTGCTTTTAGAAAATGAGGACATGCTGACATTAGATCTCAGTGCAGTGAAACGCTTCCACGAGCTTGCTAATCATGATGACAAGCAAGTCGGACAGAATGCCATCGTAGCCATCGGAAAGTTGGCCAACAACGGTGTGTGAGACATACTCTTATGTATAGCTGCCCAACTGACGGGATTGCTAGCTTGCTGTGTAACTAGTAACCTGTTGACAAACTGACTTTCTGGCTGACAGACTAAATGTATAATATTACTGACCAGTGCCCAAAGTCGAAAGCACTGCAGAGGCTGGTCCTGGGCGCTGTGGATATGCCACTAAATGACTGAGAAAACTAACTAACTGACTGACTGGGATATTGATTGTATGGTTGGCTTACTGGCTGCCTGACCACCCACATATTTTTCTTTACTTTCATTCAAAGGCCAACTAATAGATATGCTAAAAGAACTGGATGTCATTCCAACAATGATTGGAAAACTGTCACCTGAGGGTAAGTCACAGCATTGAGTGATTATAGATCAACAGGCTGCTGATCAGTCACGTAACAATTGGATGGAAATACTATTTGGTTGTTGCCCATAGGTCTGCTTTCTACACTAATTACAATTACATTTTTGTGTTGGCATATATTCTTTCCCAATTAAGAGGGAGAAGTAATTCATCAGTATGCCACGCTGTGCTTGGCCAAACTGTCAGAATACGCCAGCTGTCGCCAGCTCATCTTTGAAACGAATGGACTGCAGGCTCTTATGGAACTCCTGTCGAGCCCAAACACAGACATCAAGAACAACTGCCTGGAAGCCATCTTCAAAACGATCCAGAAGGTAGGGTGAAACAGTCAGTTGCTCATCCTTATATGTGACAGGTTAATTGTATCGGGTTGGGTCGGTAAGTACCCACAATTACAATTAGATCCTTCGATCAGAATTTTATCCAAAGCGACTTACAATGAGTATTATTAAGTATTATCTCTTTTGGCTGGGAATCGACCACCCTAACCACTAGCCCATCCTGCCCCACACACATCACCCAAAAATTATAATCCGTATATTACACACACTAAACTAAGTTGTGTTTTTGTGTGTATTCTTTTCAATAAATACGTTTGTGTACTCAACAAAATGGAAAAAACTATTATTATATCCTAAAAGATAGTGTACTCACATGGTTATTTTGAAGTGGGGGGGGATTTCTCAAATTTTGTGAGAGAAAATCTTCTTCCAGTGTTTGCTACTTTTTTGTGTGTATCAAATTTAGATCAAACTCATCACTTTCTCTCTCTTTGTGTGTGTGTGTGTGTGTGTGTGTGTAGCATTTTCCCAGCCTAGAGATGGTGCATGAACTGGGTGGGATGGTCGTGTTTTTGGACCTGTTAGAGTTAGACAACGCTGACATCCAGAAGTTGGCCTTAAACATTCTAAGGATCTTCATCACTCATGGATATGCCAAAACCACTGAAACGTTATTGCAAATAATAGAGAATGTCACAGCCATTCTGAACCTTAAGGTGAGCCTGTCCAGTAAAGTACCATCATCCTATCCCCATATTAAGTGTAACAGCAGCAGTTAATTCTACTACTATGACACTGTCTTCACTCTAAATTGATTCTTTCTCTATAGAGTGTACAGTATAGGTAGACCTAGTCAACTGTGTTTCTCTCTTAACAGGTTCTTAGTGACCTCCAGGTTCTGGCCTTGGAGGTGATTGGGATTTGTGCGTGTAAAAAGATTGGTTTCGAGCTGTTCATGAAATTTGGAGGCCTGAATAGGATGTTGGAGTTTGTCAGCACCCCCTCCCCGCCCCAAATTCAGTGCGCCACCCTGGAATGCTTCAAGAGGATTTCAAAGAACTGTAAGCACAGAGCGAGCTCTTCTCTTAGTGTGACAAGACCCCTCCTCCCACTACCAATACTACTGCCAAGATACAAGTGTTATTTACTGGATGGATTACAGTTGATGTACCCAAGTGTTTCCTCTGACCGTGTGGTTCTGTGTATCTGCATAAACATTTACAGCGGTGAACCGTCAAATACTTTGCGAGCACCACCTGGAGACAGTGCTGATTGATCTGCTGTCTGCTGGGGATGACCTCGTGAAGACATGTGCCTGCTTTACTATTCTGGCCATGATCCCCCATGTAACATGCATGAACAATATAAGGGACTTAGGTTGGTCACACTCACAAGGAAGGACTGACATATTAAAGAATAGAATTCATATATACACATGAGCATACACACTCTCCACCTTATTAGGTACACCTGGTGTATCTCTGTTGCCGTTACACACACACACACACACACACACACACACACACAGTGAAACATCCTCTCACATGTGAATGCAGCGAGGCAGACATCATGTGCTATTGCCACCGATGACAAGTGTATATGTGCTTTTGTGAAGTTCTATTGTTCCTGAGAGTTTGTTGCCTGTATGTGTTTGCTTTTCAGACGGTATCGCTGTGTTGCTGCAGCTTCTGAAGCAAGACTGTGTGGAGTTGAGAGAAGCAGCCGCCAAGACCCTCTCTGAACTCGTGTACGACTACAACAACGCTGTGTGAGTGATGGACTGACCTCAACACATTCACACCTGTTGTTTGATGCCTGTATCTGCAGATACTACTAAATATACACACAATTTAACAAAATGATAATAAACTCTCATTTCAAAAGGTGCAGGATGTAAAACGATAGCTGTTTAGCCATAAACTGTGACAATAATGAACTGGATTTGGGGGTGACAGGATAAACAATGTTTTAGGTCTTCAGTTATCATTGATAACCCAATGACTAGCTGTTCATTCAAGAAGTAGAGAGAGGGAGGGACATATGTGTGTGTGAAAGACCCTTTTAATAAATTCAACCATTCCACCTCCTAGAGCGTTGCGTGACGCTGGTGGACTCGAAATTCTTGTTGAGCAGCTTGGTGACAGCTGCCCCGGGGTGGTGATCCACACCGCCGAGACCTTCATCCGCCTGGCTGAGCATTTCCGCTGCGGAATCCTGGCGCAAGGAATCATGGTGGCCCTGCTGAAGCCTATGCAGTGCAAATATGTAAAAACCCTGGCCACAGTCACAAAGTGCCTGGCCCTGCTCGCCTATGGGGCACCAGAAAGGGAAGAGGTTAGTCTGGCTGTGTTTTTCCTGGCTGTCAAGAGGTTGTGGATTCTTGGATTCTTGAAATGCGGTCAGATAGATCAATCGGATACATGATCAACCAGGTCAATCCTTTGATTGCGTATGGAAGTGGGACATCTTTGCTTAAATTTCATGAATAATTAAAAATGTCTACTTGTAAAATTATATGAATGGTATAGATCATGAAGGAGGACTTCTTCTTCAATGTACACTACTGTTCAAAAGTTTGGGGTCACTTTGAAAAGTGACATTTTCCATGAAAAAAAAAATACAATAAATTAGTTTTCTAAAATGTTAATTTGTTTTGCCCTACTCGGTCACAGTATACAATTTCAACATTAACAATGTCTACAGCACTGTATTTCTGATCAATTTGCTCAGTTATTTTAATAGAAAAAAAATGTGCTTGTTTTTTCAAAAACAAGAAGAAGTGCAAGAGCAAACTTTTGAACGGTATTGTACAGTATATCTGTGTTTATCTGTCCCATGTAGTTCCAAAGAGCTGGTGGCCTTGCTGCATTGCTTAATGTGCTGAACTGCTATGACGACGATGTTAGGCGTGCAGCATGCTGGGCTGTGGCGGTGTTTGCCCAGGATGGACACGCTGTACGTGAGATGGTCAATATAGGGTAAGGAACTGCTATTTAGAAAATCCTATTTTAACAATTGCATTGTATTTGAATATTGTAATTGAATTGGAGTAGTTGCCACATTCTCTGTGTGTATGTGCGTATATCGGTGTATATGATTTTTCAGCAAATGTTTATTTGTCGTACTTACTAAACATTCACTATAAACATTTGACACAAAAACATAATGCGGGGGTCACTGTCATGTGTCTCATGAAGATTTTCTGATGTGTGTTGCAACTGATTTTCTCTTCAGGGTTGGCAGCTCTGCGTATATTGTCTAATGTCTTATGTTTATTGTAAAATGACATTGAATTCTTCAGAATCTTCGACTCGATTTGGGAGATCAACAGTTCAGTAACTCGTAGCAGCGAGTTCAGTGAGATGGCCATGTCCAGGCTGCTTGACTTCAACCTGCCACTCAAATACAACATCACAGGTCGACTGGACTTGACTGATGTTATAACTGATGGCTTCTATGACACTGATGAGGTACAGTTATGTCTGTGCGTCTCGTGGGTAAATGTGTTTCCCTCTGAGAGGGATGGGCTTAGGCTGTGAAAGAGAGAGATTTTGTTTGCCGAAACCTTCAGAATAAAACCTCAAGATATGAAGTATTTATTTTCAGTTATCAGTCTATCCTGTGCTTTCTAAAGGACAATTCTTTAATATATGATCACATTAATAGAAGCTTTGTATTGACTTCCATTACGTACTGCAGCCACGTACAGACCGTTTATCCCAGCTGTCTTCCGCGTAATACTGATTGTCTGTCTTTGTGTATCAGGTTCATGAGCGTAGCAAGGTTCCTACGCTTGAGGAATTAGCCAAGGAGGGTCTCCACATCATCTGCTGTGTCAACATGGCACCTAAACTTGAGGAAAAGAAACCTGAGGAAAAGAAACCTGAAAATCCTGTCAAATCTGTAAAAGTGAAGTGAGTGAAATCAAGCTTACATCTCTAGGCCTTAAAGGTGCTGTAGCTATTAATTTAATGTAATTTCTTAGAAATGCCATCGACATCCGTCAGCTGTCAGTGAATTAAATGCTCTGTGAGAATATCTGCTCTGGTTGATAGCCCCTGCCTCCATATAAATCCATTTAGATTTTTGACCGTGCCCGAAAGAATTCTGACCAATCAGGGCCTCTTTACCCTGATTGGTCAAATAGGGCAAGGTAAAACTCCATCGAAACATGTAGTGATTGCATTTTACGTGTGCGTGCATGTGCTACTAGATCTCACCTCTTCCTCCTCCGATTATGCTAATAATCAATAATATGATAAGGAATTTCTATAATCAACCTCCTCTGATTATGCTAATATATATATACATATATATATATACAGTATATATATATATATATATATATAAATAATTTTGTTGTGTATATATAAAAGTTGTGTATATATTGTCTACCTGCACAGGAAAAAGGGAAAGATTTTAAAGGGCACAAGCATGTCCAAAATGCAACGGCCTGCTATGGAGAGTGCTACAGAGAGTGCTGCGGAGAGTGCTACGGAGACGGCCCAACAGGAGAAGCCATGGGAGATGCCATACGACACAGATTTACAACTTCTGGTGACAAAGGCCAGGGAGTTGGTCCTCTCACAGAATAGTGAACCTGGGCAGTACGCGGCGTTGGCCAGGTAATTGTTTGGCACAATTAGTGAATGTACTGAGAACCCTTTTAGGAAGAATGCACATTTGAGCCACTGAGCTGCATTTGGATTTGTGTTACACTTTTTGGTCTCTACCATGAATGTGAATTGTTGCCAGGCTGGTGAGTGAAGCCATGGGCGGGCCAGTGGAAAGGAAGCTGGTGAATGAGACCCCATGGGATCTAAACCTACAACACCTCATTGCGGAGAGGGGCTCCAAGGTCATTCCTATTGGTTGTATCACCTTGGGGAACTACCGCCACAGGGCGTTGCTCTTTAAGGTAAGTGATCACCGTCATCGTTTCCGGTCTCGCCACCCTTTACTCTCCTCCCACCATCTCTTCTCCTTTTTTTATGCCCGTTGCCGTGGAAATTCACCGACTTTTGAACTGAAGCGTGAGACTGACAAACAAGATTCAACACAATATTATATATTATGCTTATGCTTGCAAGCAGGCCATTCTCTCTGTGAGAATGAACCTTGAACCGACTCAAAGAGCAGCTTTTAAACACATACCATCATAAAACCCATAAGACATTACCTTTCAACCATTTGGTACTCTCTTGGGACAGTGAAAGCAGCAACAGGAAGTGGGATAGTAGGATACCTTGTGTAATGCTTACACAAACTCGTTAACATTTATAAAATGGTTAAATGTTAAATGACTTTATTCCGAGGATTGCAGCGTTACTTTCCCATATCTTTTCTTCTGTAGAGATTGTGGACTTTATCAAAACTTTTACCGGCTGCTACAGAAGGTAAACAGTGGGTTGTTATTGTCATGTGACATCAATGATTCGTTATGATTGGTTCAACCTGTTTAATATCTCACATTAAGTGGGGGGTTGACCCCCAGCATATTCAATTCAACAATTCATTTCCTGCATTCTGGTGCATTTTGCATATGCAGAATTGGTGCCTTTTCTGCATTAATTTATGTTGGAAATGTCTTTATTTATGTAAAGGAAAACTTCCCAGGTGACAATTCAAAGTATAATGGAATATAATGTAGGCCTGTAGGCTATGTCAGCTTCTATAACCTATGTTATAGAAGCTGACTTCTAGCTAACAATCTTGCTAACAAGAATACAACACATTTTGGCCATAACTGATTAAAACATTGATCAAATCTATAAGAGAATGAGGCCTTGTTAAAGCCTCTAAATAATTCCAGAAATCAAAGACTTTAGGCTCCAAAGTTTGCTCTACACACAAGCAATGACTGTCAAACTCCCCCCCGTGGCCCCTTGCGTACAGGTGGCAGAGCTTGTAGCAGGCGATGGTTGCAAGTGGTATTTCTCACCAGCGCGCACAGAAGCGGTTCTAAGCCGTATGGGTGTGCGTAATGGGTGCCGGACAGGGCGATGCGACGTTAGAATATGCAGAACAGTCCGAGCCAAGACTCTAGATTACGGCTCACACCACCGAGCGGTACGACAACACACAGGCTACCCCAAAACTGCTGGGCGGCCCCCAATGCTTCTTTCATGTTTTTATTGGGGAACAAATGCATTTATTTATGAATATTCATTTACAATAAAAATACAATACAAGACAAATACAATATTTTGGATTGGACCACTTTTGGATTGGCACTCTATAGGATGGAGATGATCTGCAATAATCAACCCAAGCAGAATGAATCCACCTGATTGGCTGTGATATTTAACAAAGTGCATCAGTATCGGATTAGTCATTAGCCCATAATCATCCCATATTTAGATCGGGAGTAGTAAAAAGGGTGTTGTGCAACCCTAGTGAGGGCATAGAGTATATTATGTAAGGAAGTTGAATTTGATCTAAAGGTAGGGAGGAGCAGGTAGGGGTTAAACATCTTGCTCAAGGGTGCTTACAGGTAGGCCAGGCTTGTTGAAGCTATGACCTTTCGGGGGGTCAACCACCCTAACCACTGTTCAATATTCTTTTGAATCATTGATACAAGTCAATAATAACCTGGCCTGATTTCTTCCGTCTTCTGTCTTCCGTCTCTCCTAACCCCTATAGAGTATAGCAGATCGAATTGGATTGTGCTGTACCCTGGAAATAGAGAGCAAAAGAGCATGGAATGAGGTGCTACTCCTACAAGAAGGCCGCCCCAACTGTCAGCGATACATCGTTGATTTAATGCACGAGCCTGGAAAATTTAAGAGAATCAACACCTTTGGTGCAGCTCTGTACACAAACCAATGTATAGTGTAGCAGACTTTCACCACCAGGTGGCACACTTTATTTTCGACATACGCGTTTTACATAATTCCGTCGAATCACCAGAGAGCTCCGGAGGAGCCCGGTTGGGGCGGGGAGAGGAGACTTGCTGGGATCTCTGCACGCCCGCGGTGGTCACCATGGCACGTCACGTGTTGGTTACATACAGCAAAAAGCACTATAATATTATGATATTCTACCTTCCACTCATTTTTTGGGTACAGTGGGACCGCAGTGTTCGTCTGGGCCTCCAGAGATGCATAAACTCGTATACAAATAACGTAATACAGACGCTCATTCCCAAATATGTATGTAACCGACACGTGCTGTGCTGCGGTGTGCCGCAGGCGTCCGGAGGCATCACAAAGTACACCTCTCCCCACTACGGAGAGTCATGGCAAGGGCGGGGAGAGGAGTGCACCACTGCCAGGTAGAGGCCTGCCCAAGGCCTGCCTGGAGCTCTGCTCCAGACCGGAGCTCCAAGCAGGCCTTGGTGAGTCTCCTACCTGGCCTTGGCGCACCAACGATGCCCGTCCAGAGTGCACCACAGCCGGGTAGAGGCCTAGCCAAGGCCCGCCTAGATCTCTGCTCCAGACCGGAGCTCCAAGCAGGCCTTGGTGAGTCTACTACCAGGCCTTGGCGCACTAACGATGCCCGGCCAGAGTGCACCACATCCGGGTAAAGGCCTAGCCAAGGCCCGCCTAGAGCTCTGCTCCAGACCGACACAAGCCTCGCTGCGGTGCCCACTGCGGGCGTCTG
>JAOEHI010052493.1:0-16638 GCA_025447815.1 Percopsis transmontana | reverse complement strand
AATGGTTGATTAGATAATTGCATTAATGAGAAATTGAACAGGTGTTCCTAATAATCCTTTAGGTGAGTGTACATTAGGTAAAAATAATTTAGGGGAAAAAAGTGAAAAATAAAAACGTTACAATAACCTGGTTGCATAAGTGTGCACACCCCTAAATACTTAGTTTAAGCTTTTATCACGGCATTCAATCTTTTTGGGTAAAAGTCAATCAGTTTTGCACATCTTGACTTATTCTCATTCTTCCTTGCAAAAGCATTTTAACTGTCACATTGGCTAGGCATCGTCCAGTGCACAGCCCTCTTCAAATCACCCCACAGATTTTCGATTGGATTTAGATCTATGCTGCAGTTGAATAGTCTTTTTTGCTTAGGAAGATTCCTAACTGAGTGAAATGACCCGGAAGTATCCAAGTGGCAGCCATGATAAGAGCTGGTCAAGTTCTTTATATGCCAAGGAAAGATGCTTCCTTTCTTATCTCCTTTAGCATACAGTACACTGGACCATCCTTTATGAAAAGAAAGGAAATAATGCCGTCCCACCATTCGGCCGTTTGCAAAAACAAACGATCAACATTCTCAATGTGACAACCATTTTGTTTCACTTTTGTGACTGGTAGCCTATATTCCTTTTTTTGGAAATTTCAATTCCAACCTTGGTAATGAAGTTTACATTTACGGCATTTAGCAGGCGCTTTTATCCAAAGCCACTTACAATCAGCGCATTTCTAAACAGTTGAACCAGTTGACCACCAGTTCTTGTGGGCAAAAAACATTCTCCTAGAATAAGGACAGCATCACCTCATCGTGGTTACTTCATGCATTTTTCAGTTTCTATTACTCAATATATTCCTCAAACAAAATCATCATTCTGGCTCCAAAAAGGTCCTTAATTACTAGCAGCCTAAATACCGGCGAGTGCTTAATATATATAATAAGAGCTGATCTAATTACTAGAAAGGGGAGGAGGATTATGTTTTTAAGTAGAGGAAAGGAGGATAAAGGATTGCTATAGAAGACTTCTGTTAGTCGGATTAGTGCTACAAGGTGGAGAGATTGGTGGTACCAAGGTGGCAATACATTGCACCGGGTTGTCCACGTTATATAGCCTACATGAAACGCCAAGGTAAAAATGCACGGGGCAAAGTATCTAAGATGCACTTTTAGTAGTCTTTTCCTTATGAATTCTCCTTCACATCTTTCCCTGACCTCACAGGCTTCCCAGAATCCTTAAGGTTTTGTGCCAATTGACTAGTATTTAGAGCTATTCATTATTCCCTCCACCCTGATTAAAGCCCCAGTTCAGCTGAAGAAAAGTAGCTCTAAAGCATGATGCTGCCGCCTCTATGCTTCACTGTGGGAATGGTGTTCTTTTGGTGATGTGCTGTGTTTCTTTTGCACCAAACATTTTTTGGTATTATAGCCAAAAAGTTCAACTTTGGTCTCATCAGACTACTTATTCCACATAGTTTTGGATGGATTGTTAAAAAAGGCTTCCGTCTTGCCACCCTAAACCGTAGCACAGACAAATGAAGAATTTGGGAGATTGTTGTCACATGTAGGGAGCAACCAGTACTTGCCAGAAATTGCTGCAATTCTTTTAATGTTGCTGTAGGCCTCTTGGTAGCCTCCCTGACCAGTTTTCCCCTGGTCTTCCTGTCAATTTTAGGGAGACGTCCTGTTCTTAGTAATGTCACTGTTGTGCCATATTTTATCCACTTGATTATTGTCTTTATAGTGTTCCATGGTATAATCTAATGCCGTTGACATTTTGTTGTAACCCTCTCCTGATTGATTTTTCTCAACAATGAGATCTGTACCTGCTTTGTAAGCCCTTTGCGACCCATACCAATTCTAGTTGGATGTTACCAAGAAGATGTCAGAAAAATCCTGTAGGAACAGCTGTACTTTATTTGGGGTTAATCAGTCACTTTGATTGATGGCAGGTGTATATAATTTAGTATTCTTTGTTTGAATGTGATTGATTCTGAACACTGCCACTTTTTTTTATATATAGGTGATGGATTCACACAGGCAGTAACAGCCCTCTAACAAAGCATCATTCATTTTAATGAGCACGTCACGAAATAGAGCGACAGGGAGCAAAATAGCGGCTGGCGACAAAAACTCAGTGACTTGACCAAAATATATTCAAATTGTGAGTGATGCGGTGTAGCAAGTAGAGGATAGATGGGAATGTCAGATGGACACTCCCCTTTTGTAAAAATTCTTTTGGCATTCCTTTCCTGTACTTTACGATGCGTCCCTGTTCATTTACCGAGAGAAAAAAATAAAAACAAAACATGGGTAGGCCTGGCTTGCAATTTCGTTATTTTAGGGGCATTTGGCCTCCGGTGTCACCTTTTTTATTTTTAGGGCATTGAGTGAAATAAGAGGATTTGCAGCTTACAAATAAATAACTTGACTTTCTCTCTCTCTCTCACACACACAGTATTCAAATGTTTTATTAGCTTGAGAAATTAATCGTTAAGATTAGTCGACTAATTGGAAAAAGAAAAGAAAAATTTGAATGCTTTTTCTGTAAGCATTTAGAGTTCCATTTTAAAAGTCATTCTTACTTGTAAAGGGTGACTTTTTCTGAAATGTTGTTTGCTATCAGCACAGCCACCACCAACCCGTAGATGGCAATGATACCAGCCATGACCACTGGAATGATGGACTTCATGATGAGCTCTGGCCTCATGACGGACATGGCAGCGATTCCCGTACCACTCTTTGCTGTGCCATACGCTGCCCCTAATGCTGGACGACAGAGCAGAGATGTCTCAAAAATTGATTTAGTTAAACATAGTTTTTGTAGCTCCATAAGCCACACAAACAAGTGTCTGTTGGGCCACAGTGTAGAAAAACAACAACATTGTGACAAGCATCAATTTAATAAAAATCTATTGCAAGTCGGTTTAAATAAAAGCATCTGCTAATTAACTAAAATGTAAATATAACATTTTACATAAATTGGCTTAAAAAGTTTTTGCCATCATAGTCAACCTTTAAGTTATTTTCTTAAGGTAAATCAACTGCTTAAGAACTCTTTATGCTTCAAAGATGCATTGCTTATCAAAATTGTACCCCATTAAAACACCTATGCGTCACTTTGACAGGGACCCAAACCACTTGAGTATGCTGTGATCAATTTACAGCTTCCCAATTAAATCCACGAGCAATGCCATGTTAGAAGTTTAATGACTTCTGGAATTTAACTTTTGTTAAACCCATGACTGTGTAGCTTCCTTACCTCAACTTTAAGTCCTCATGTTGCTCAGTAGTTTGAGGACCCGAATCAGATTAGACTAGCTTGCAGAATCAAATATTTGTAGTATTTAAATGATAGTATTTTTTTTTATTAAAAATTGAAGTATACCTTATATTAAATTCTACAACAAACATAAGGAACTTGAGAGAACATACAACCAGTGAGGAGTTAATGTCTCAGATCAATAACTAGTCTACAAAAAGTTACTGCTGGCATTGCAAGAAAATTTTATACAGGGCCATTTATGTTGGACCCAGGGGAGATGGGCCTCAGTGGAGCGTCTGGTAATCTCAAACCATCTCCTCAAGGCATAGCTTCAAGGTCTACGTCACGTATTAGCAGACAAATGTATTATGCTCCTCAACATGGCAAATTATAGATGATATTGACATACATACATTCATGTGTGTTATCGTTATGTTACTATAGCAGTTTATTTAAATGTACAGATCCCACCCCCCTGCGTTTCACCACTAGTTCTCCCAATGCCGAAAATGTTCCTTTGCTACAGTGGGGTTTTTTAAAGTATGAGAAACCAAATTACAGATGAGATGCCAAATTGTCACTTATGCTACAGTACGGCACAGATCCAGTTATTGTTTGAATGTCCAATAATATGCTAACTAGCATGATGACCTAACGGCCTAAATTCACACATAACGTTACAGTATATTGAACATTTACATAAGGCACTATAAGTACAATATACAAACGTAATTTACAGTGATTGACAAGCCATATTTCCCCTATTGCAGCATCTCCCGGCATTGAATCCAATTCAGTTCAATCAAGCCAAGGCAAAGAACAACCTTAAGGTTGTGTATGTCAAGCCTAAAATGTGTGTGAATGAACGGATGGTTGCTAGTTACCGCTGAACACCATGGCCGCAGAGGCTCCCATTACAGCGAAGAAGGGGGAGTACTCAGGGCTTTCAGCAGAGGACATTCTGTAAGGTTTCCTGCAAAGTTCAGCTACAGAAGATGTAGACTTGATTCGATCCCAGTGTCCGTTCAGTCCAGGTTTATACACCGAGAAAAGGGACGACGTCAGTTCTATGAAGAGGACCGGTGTAGCAGAGGAAAATGGCGAAATGGAAAAAGTCACATGATCAACTGTCTTGGAATGGTCCACTCTGTGACCATAGGGAAATTGGATAACCAAAAAAATCATTATTGATACATTTATTGAGGGTACACAATCTTGTGAAACGATCTTTAAGTGGAAATTACAGTAACACATATATTAGTTATTGCGTAAATTGATCACGGGCAAATGGTTGATTTTGAATTGTATGTTGTGAATGGTATGTTCTGCTGCAAGTCGACTGCCTGCAGTAACATACCTATACCCTTATATACCCATAGATGTATTACTGTATATATACAATAGTTGTTACCTCCCATGACCACGCACGCACACAAGCTAAACTATAAATACAATTGGTCATAATGTACACAAAAGATCAGACATGTCGAGTGTCATGTCGTTTGTCCTTTATGCAGAATATCCATAATATAATCTGGAAAAAAGACAACTCTCCAAGAGTTGGGAAACACCTACAGACGACTCTACTCTACCGATATTACATGAAAGACTTAATTTGTAGACAGCCATCTCCCTAATAATTTACCTGAAAACATAATTTTGTATCCAGAATCTTATTAAGAAATCAGACAATTCAGTTTCAACTGCGTAGTATGAAGTTATAATTATACTGTACACATGGCTTTCAGCACTGTACTTTATTGTCTAAGAAAATCATCGCGTCAAAAGCTTTTTCAAGTGACTTTCATGTGGGTTTTCTTCCCGCCTTTTTTTAACAGGCCTACTTATTTGATTTGTATAATGTAATTAAACCGTACGTGTCAGATAACGCCAAAGTGTTCCAGATGTTATAATTGTATTATATTATCATTCAATGTTTTTACTAACATTTGCAAATATCAATCAACCAAGGTTAGACAGTGTTATGATATAAATTATGTATGCATAAGTATGTATCCCACACAAGCTTTAGTAGCAATCATATTTTCGTTACTCGACAACATTGCCGCCTGCTGGGTAAATCTCTCAACGCAGCCTTTGTACTCTAGCTTGTTCCTCGATCTCCAAAAAGGCATTCGTCAGTAAGATTTTAGCAGTTAAGGTTATTTTCATACGCTGTGGCTTTCCCCCCCCCCCCCCCACACAAAAACTATCGTAAAATCAAGATTTAATTAGTTTTAGATCAAGATATTGCAAATTAAAACACCATATACAGACAATGCATTTCAATTAGAGTTCAGTTTAAAATAATACACTTTAATGAAACAAGCAGACATAAAAATATGCTACATATTTTTAAAGATCACACTTTCTCCAACACTTAAGTAAATGTATTCACATGGATCTTCTTTGTGTTAGGTAATATAAATGTCAACAGACTGATTAGGAAAGGTAAAAGTGGATACACCACACAGTGGAAACTTAAGATGTGAATCCCAGATGCTTCTCAACAGTCTAGTTGGCGACATCTAAATCACACGCATCCTTATAATCCAATGTTACTGCAAAAGTCTTGTTGCAGCAATTTGCATGAACATTCGACTGCCACACAATAAACAGTAAAAAAAAAAAATAGTCAACTTTGTTGACAGACTATAAAAACAAGCCCTTCTATTGCACTAAGCATTCCCCATTGTATTGCTGGGAATTTATCCACAAGTTAAATTTAGATATTTAACTAAGTCTGGGCTGTTAAAGATGCACTTTTACATCTCTCTTTCACACACACACACACACACACACTTTATGATACGTTCAAATTCTCTTACATTTAAAAACCTTCAGCAGTCTTGCTCAGTTTGAGCAGGACTGTTTCACGGTTCAACTCAATTCGGCATGCACACAGACCTGTGTCCATCTCTTGGGTCTTTCATACACACACGCGCACGCACTCAATGTCTCAGCAAAACTAACAATTAGGATACTGATGGGAAGCAAATGTGCTCTTGAAGTGGTAGCAATAAGACACATGAAAACAGGAGAAGACATCACATGGTAAAGCTGTATGCTGTGAAAGAGAGGCACATATCGACGGCTCGTCTGTGGGATGAGAGAGGCTCAGTGAAACCCTTTTGGTCTGAGGGGATGGAGATCTCAAATAAAGCTAACAGGTGCTCCACTCAGTCCCATCCATTGTCCTTAATCATGTGGGAAAGCTCGATGATAAACTTCCCCTCCTTATACTTCTGACTCAGCTCGAAGGCTTGCTCCTAAACAGGGAGCAGAGTACGAGAATAATGCTCATTTGCATACACCTTCAGGGCTGTTTTAGCAGCAAAAGGGGGACCTACACAATATTAGGTAGGTGGTCATAATGTTATGGCTGATCACTGTATACTGCACATATATTTATGTTCAAAACATTAATTGTGAGCTGGGTGAAAATTTGGGTTCTGGGGGCGCTAAAGGGATGTCCCTTTAAAATACTACCTTTTGTAACTGAAACAGCACTGGTTCATGCCAATGTCTATAGGTGTGAAGCAGGTACATGCTTACATATTTCCAGCCCAGGGTGGTATGACAGTTTTCGCAGTATATGTCAGCCACCGCATGCAGTCCAGTGAGCAACAGTCTCTCCTCAGCCGGACCACAACCCACATTCACCCTGAAAGCAGCAGAAACAACACAGTCAAACAGCAAACCTCACTCCTTATAGGATTTTATCACAAATGGAGGCAAAACACTAATTCCACACACACACACACACACACACACACACACACACACACACACACACACACACACAGACAGAGACATCTAGTCCTGTCTCCGGTCATATAACGAGTAGGAAAATATCAACATTGTAATTCACGGGTGCTGGTGCGGTCGGGAATTTGTAGTGCACGGTCAGACTGCAGGTGAAATAGCCTGATTATTTTATTTACACATTTATTAATTAATTATCATAAATTGCCCCTTAAAAGTTTAAGTTTGCGGGTCGCGTCACAGTTTTTATAAACATGTCTGTCAGGTACAGGATTAAATTAGTGCTGCTGTCAGGTATTTAATACTGGTTCAGTACAAAGGTGCAGACAGGTAAAGTAGAACAGCCTGCTGCTTTTAGCGCAGCCACATAGCCAATCCTTTCTTGAATACCAACTGACTTGAAATGTCCTTGTAATGTTCTGCCCTTTCATCTGGTACAGATAAATTAAATCCAGTATAAGACTCCCCTTATCTACTATTGTAAGCTTTTGTTCAAAGGAATATTAGTGATAGTCATTAGCTCAGTACTCACAGCTACGTAAGAGTAGAACTGTACAAATAAATCAATCTGATTGGCTGCTAGCTAGCAGAGGCAGCAGGGCTTTATGCTTTTGACAATTCAGACACAACATGACAATTTTTTCGCACCGGCGCAAACTTGATACCTAGTGTCCATTAGTTTAACAATTTCTGTAGGTGAGTACAAACAAAATGATAGGATTGGCTGCTAACGGCCAGAGGCAGCGGCATTGCTGAAAATGTGACTGAAAACAGGATTAATACATGGTGGATTTATAAGTAAATGTATTATCGTAGCCTACTTCTTATTTTGTGAAAGTTAGAGTAGACAGTGCCTACCTTGCCTACCCTGACGGAATGCCACTGGTATGATATAATTTGACATAATTCCAACAGATGGTGAAATGAAACCATAATAAAGAAGGGGGAACTAACAATTTGAACCAACTCCACTGAAAAGTCCAAACGCCTGATATATCAGGCATGTCTATTCCTGACTCACTAAGCCAAGTTGACCATAAATAGTTGTGTAAGCAAATTCACTTCAAGCTCCCACCCAGAGCTAATCACATTACCCATTAACCACTGATGTGGCTTGTGTCAACAGTACCAGAATAGGCTTTCAGAGAACTAAATGAAGTGAATGTTGTGAAAACATTTGACAAGCTCTCCCCAAGGATAACAAAAGGTCAATACACTATACAGTACGACATGCTTTGTTTCCTGGGAAACTAATTTCATTTGGATTGTAACGATTAGATCAGTGAGTCAATATGAACAGATCAACAATACAACTGACTAGCTGACTGAAATTTGTTTTTGGGAAATACCCTGCTATGTATTAGGTAGGAGATAATTGTGGAGGGAATGAAACTGAAGTCTATGAATATGCTAGTCACGGTAAATTACCTTACTGATTAATATAATTACTTCTTGGTACTCACACAGAGTTGAAGAGATAGGCTCGGCCCTGACTTCCCTGGAAGGACTAGGAGAAACAATAACAAGTTAATGATGAGGGCAAAAAAAAAACTTTGTAGTTGGTTAGCTACAACTGTTGGCAGAATTAGGACTTCCCAAGTCTTGTAATGTTTGGTTCCTTCTGTAACACTCTAGTATTGATGTACCTGCCTCTTATTTCGAATCCTGGGGTGCAGATATGGGTTTTATGGTTACCTTGGAGATGAGGTCATCATGGTTGGCTAGGTGGGCACGGCAGTGGACACAGCTGTACCTACGATGGCAGGAGTCCAGGTATGCCTGGAATGTCTTGGCCTTTGTTAGCTTCACCATGTCTGAAGGAGAACGAGGAAACAGACGGTAGACCTCTAGATAAAATACAAGACTTGGGCGTGCAGAATAACAATAACAATCAAACACACCGGTGTTGATTGTGTCCGATTACAGTGTATTTCGAATGCATGCATAGCCTATCACAATACGTGTAGGCTTTTGTACCCATACGACCCTTTTTGATCCACCCAGGATTTATTATGATTATTGCTTTAAGGTTTGGTGAGTTCTAACTATAGACAGCACTCGAATGTAGGCTTTAATGCACTGAATTTCACATTTGAATATGATCAGTGCCGAATATTCAATGATGAATAGCCTACAACACCGGGCAGAGAATGCACCGATACCATTTAAGGAGCAAACTGAACTCTATATGCTATAGCACGACAGAACTAGCTGTTAGATCGAAGAATAATATTATTACACAGCACATAACGCAACCGTAGACTACGATCTTGCACACGTCGAGGCCTAATGGACTGTCACGGTATCTGTCGAGCTACAGTAGCTTAGATGCGCATGCAGGACATTTTTCTGATGTGGACTTACCCAATATTATGGTTCTTTCGCGGTGGAACTACGTGCCCAGCAGCAGTGAGCCGGTTAACTAAAATGCATCTGTCTATAAAGTGTGGTCAGATAGTTATTTTAATCCGACTGTTTGTTTGCCTGGAGTGCAGCAGCCCAGCCGACCATGCGCCGATGATCTAGATATAAAACAATTTCTTTGTCGCAGGTTGCTTCCGAGCACGCAACCCGCGTTTTTCTACAAAAGCGATGCAACCTTATCTCCGCACAATCCCACTATCCTGTCTACTGTAAAACACTTGTTAAAAGTCCACAGTTGTCAACAACATACAAGGCTATCTGGCGTCGCGGCGGGAAAAATGTAGACTTTGTTTATCAAAACATTCGAGGAAGTCTGAAATGCGTCACCAAAGCGCAAACAAATCCCCGACGACCAATCACAGTCAAGGGATCACTGACTAGGTCAGATTTCACTTCAGAAGCATTTTAAGGGCCGCGTTCAGTCTGAAAACGGTGTGCACAGTTTTGCTACGGTTTCCGGATTTAATGACATGGTACAGGTATATTTTCTCTCGTTTGGTGTGTGTGTCAGAGGTGTAATGTTACCCAATCAGCAGCGAAGTGTACAGTAGGCAGTAACAGTAAGGAGAACAAGATTCATGTAGGCCAACACATAGATGTAAAGTAAAGGAGGGGACTTGTTGAAAGAGTCTTTTTTGTATTTATCTGTAAAGTGGCGTACATAGCTGTCCAACAAGAAGATGGAAGGGCAAGAATAGACACAATTATTGATGAAGCAAGTAACTATTTAAGAGATTAGAAGCACTGAGGGAGACACAATACATTAAATGCTCAAACCCTAGTAAATGATAATTAGTTCTAAAGTTGTGATCTATATCATAACGGTAATCCAAATTCTCCAGTGGAATGCTAGAAGTTTAATAGCAAATAGTCAAGAGTTCAAATGTTGTATGTATGTTCATATACTTGATGTTTTACCAGATGCAATCTGTGTTCAAGAAACCTGGCTAAAACCACACTTCGACTTTATAATACCAGGATATACTTCAGTGAGAAATGATAGACACATTAAACAAGGTGGGTGGGATGTGCAACATCCATTAAGGAAGGTCTTGCATTTAGGAAATTATCTTGCCCAAATAAATATGCGTATGAAATATGCAGATCAAATGGCAATTTATATTGTTAATTTATATAATTCATGACAGCCACTAACTTTGGAAATGTTTCATGTAGTACATTACAGTACAGGTACAAGTAGCTGGTGAGAACAGTAAAGAGAAATATGGTGTGGAGACTTCAATGCTCATAACAGTTTATGGGGAAGCAGTAATAAAAATGGACAAGACCTGATAGATGATAGACTGTGAGTTTGTTTGAATAACGGAAGTGGTACAAGGATGAACATAGTAAGGAATGTGATCACAATCTTAGATCTTACACTAGTGAGATGGCAGCGGCAGCTGGAACCCACTGGCGGCCGTACCCGGGATAACCGGCGGCGGTTGAGCCCCTCAAGAGGCCCAGGGACGACCGGTGGCCACGGTGGAGGGGCCCCTCTGGTGGCCGGACCGGGACTGGATGGCAGTGATGGTTGGGACCCGCTGGTGAACGTACCCAGGATGTATGGCGGAGGCGGCCGGGACCCGCTGTCGACAAATCCAGGGAAGGGCAACAGCCGCGTCTGGGACCCTTTGGTGGCTGGGCCGATGGTGTAGTCTCGGCAGCGGCTGGACACGGCGTTGGCCCTAACGGCGCGAGCAGGCTGGCAGCAACTCTGGAGACTGTTCCAGCGATGTGAGCGAGCAGGCGGATGTTCCGGAGACTGGCTGCGGTGGTAAGGGCTTCTCAGCGTCTGGACCAGGCGACGACTTCAGCGGCGTGAGCGAGCCGGCAGCTGTTCCGGAGGCTGGCTGCAGTGGTGTGGGCTCCATGGCGGCTTGACCTGGCGTCGGCCCCAGCGGCGAGAGCAGGCTAGCGGCAGCTCTGGGACCGGACTGAGGCGGCGTGGGCTTCTCAGCGACTGGCCCTGGCAATGGTTCCAGTGGCAAGAGCACTCTGACAGGAACCCCAGGAGCGTGCTGCGGCGGTGTGGACTCTGCGCCGGCCCATGGCTCCTTGGCGGCTGGACCTTGTGTCGGCCCTAGCGGCGTGAGCGAGCTAGTGGCGGCTCCGGGGACGAACTGCAGCGGCATGAGTGGGCTGGCGGCAGCTCCGGGGCCGGACTGCGGCGGGGTGAGCTCCTCGGCAACTGGACCTGGCGTCGTCTCTAGCGGCGTGAGCGTGCTGGCGACAGCTCCGTGGCCGGACTGCGGCGGCTTGAGCCTCTCAGCGACAGGACCTGACGTCGGCTCCAGCGGCGTGAGCAAGCTGGCAGCAGCTCCTGTGCTGAACTGCGGCGGCATGTGCTCCCCAGCGGCTGGACCTGGCGTTAGCTCCAGTGGTAAGAGCAGACAGGCGGCAGCTCTGGAGACTGGCTGCAGCGGCGTAAGCGAGCTGGCGGTTGCGCCGAGGCCGGGCTGCGGGGGCATGAGCTTCTCAGCGGCTGGACCTGACGTTGGCTCCAGCGGCGTTAGCGAGCTGGCGGCAGCTCCGAGGCCGGGCTGCGGCAGCCTGAGCTTCTCAGCGGCTGGACCTGACTTTGGCTTCAGCGGCGTGAGCGAGCTGGCAGCAGCTACGGGACCGGGCTGCGGCAGTGTGGGCTCTTCAGAAGCCGAGCATGACGCTGGCTTCAGCAACGAGAGCTCTCTGGCGGCAGCTCCGGGGTCCGGCTGCGGCGGCGTTGGCTCTTCAGCAGCTAAGCGATATGCTAGCTTCACCGACGAGAGCGGGCTGCCGGTGGCTCCGATGACGAGCTGCTGCGCAGTGAGCTGCGGTGGTGGGGAGTTGAGCAGGCCACCGTTACGGGGAAGTACGGATAAGCTGAGCCAAGGTTGCGCCAACCTGTGGACTGTCAGGAGGGCTGGTGAACCAAACTGGAGCGGCACTGTCTGAGGGCTCCACCAGGAGTGGTAGACTAAAGTCCTCGAACAGGCCCCGTAGACGCTCCACCCACCACCAATAGGGGCGCGAGGGTCCTAATGGGCTCGTGAGGATGGCCGATCTCCGCCGAGAGCCAGCGCAGCGTTTCTCCCGTTCCTCGCCGAAGCCGCCCTGGTGAGGGGAAACTGATGCCTCCCGAGCCGGTAGGTACCATCTCTTTGGGAGACGTCAGGGACGCGGGAAGCAACGCCGCAGGAGTGGGTGTCCTTCTGGCTGCTACGCTTCTTTTCCGGTTGGTCATTCTGTAAGGCTTTATGTGGGATGAGCAGAGCAAGCGCGAGCCAGAAGGAAACACACACAGGCGGACGAGCCTTGGACGCGTGAAGTGTAAATTGAATACAGGAACACAAAGCATACAGGGCATGAACGCCAGAAAATGACCAACGGCACATAGTGCTGTTGCTGAACATAAATAGTCTGTCCCTAATTCAACAATAAGATGCACCTGGGTGCACTAATCACAACCAGGTGTGCGGTAGGGAAGGGAGGCACTGTGCGCGCACGGACTTGTGCGCGCACCAATCGTGACAATATGAGAGTTATCAACAAAGAGAAATGTATGGAGGCAATTTTGCTCATTTATAGGAAGGGGAATCGAATTAATAGAAGTATGGACAATGATCTTCCATTTTACACTTAGCATTTTACAGACAGAGCTGGTAGGCCAAATCATCAATATTATCTTTGTCGTATCCTTACGATCAAACCCACGTCTGTTCGGAAACCGTGTAAACCAACGTAAAAAAATAAGATCGCAATCACTAAAAACAATCATAACAACCTCAGTACAACAACCAGAATTATCGTATTAATAATAATTGGTAATATAAAATAAGATGACAAGAATATAGCGCTTACATTTATAGACTTTATGTACAATTGACAGGGTTAACTTGCGCACACGAGGTGAGACTTGACGTGAGATTTGAGCTTAGCGTCCACTCATGTTCACATTGATAAATGCAGAGTTTTGCGTGGAAATTACTATAGGCCTACGCCCAGTTTTCTGTCGTACTCTCGTTTAGTAAATGAGGGCCATTAAAAGAAAACTGAAGTGGACAGGTTCAGAGATAAAATGGATTCTTGCCTGGATTTAGAATGTTCAATTACTGAACTGAAAAGGACACTGGCTGGTAGTGGTTATACTGCTTCTGGACAAGATAACGTATGTTATGCACTATACTTAAACACTTACCTGATCATATTTCGAATGTTAGTCTAGATTTTTTCAACAAAATCTGGAATGAAGGAAAACTCCCTAGTGGGTGGAAAAGTGCGGTGATACTTCCTTTTGTTAAACCAGGTAAGGACCCAGCTAATGCAGGTAACTATAGACCTATACATTACTCTTAAGTTAGTTGTAAGATAGTTGTAAGTTAATGGAAAAGATCATGAAAAGATTAGATTACTTTTTAGAGCATAAAGGATTGCTAAACACATGTCAAAGTGGATTCTGTTGAGGAAGATCCACCATAGATGCATAAGTTATAAGTAATAATGATGTCGAAAAAACTCTTCATATGAAAGAAGTAATGGCAGTGGTTTACTTAGCTATTGAAAAGGCAAATGATTCCATGTGGAAAGAAGGGCTTCTAATTAAAATGAGTCAGCTTGGTATTGGAGGAAGGATGTATAACTGGATATTAGATTTTCTATTACATCGTACTTTCAGGGTTAAAGTGGGATCAGATATATTTAGTGAGTTTAAAATAGAAAATGGAATTCCTTGAGGAAGTGTAATTAGCCCTATCTTCATCAATGTTATGATAAACAATATATTTAGGGATGTAAATACCTGATATACACCGATCAGCCATAACATTATGACCACTGACAGGTGAAGTGAATAACTGATAAAAAAGTAGGTGGGATATATTAGGCCACACGTGAACATTTTGTCCTCAAAGTTGATGGGTTGAAAGAAGGAAAAATTGGCAAGCATAAGGATTTGACCGACTTTGACAAGGGCCAAATTGTGAGGGCTAGGGTCAGAGCATCTCCAAAACTACAGCTCTTGTGGGGTGTTCACGGTCCGCAGTGGTCAAAAGTGGTCCATGCTGACCCCTGTCCACTGCCGAAAGCACCTACAATAGGCACATGAGCATTAGGACCACGGAGCAATGGAAGAAGGTGGCCTGGTCTGATAAATCACGTTTTCTTTTACATCACATGGATGGCCAGGTGCGTCACTTACCTGGGGAACACATGGCACCAGGATGCACTATGGGAAGAAGTCAAGCCGGCAGAGGCAGTGTGATGCTTTGGGCAATGTTCTGCTGGGAAACCTTGGGTACTCATAAACATTTTTGCAGACCATGTACATCCTTTCATGGAAATTGTTTACCCTGAAGGCATTGGCCTCTTTCAGCAGGATAATTCGCCCATTTCATTGTATGTTTGTACAATAATAAAATTCTTAAATCTTAAATCTTAAATCTTGTTTCGGTTACGAGTACGCTATGTGTTTCTCTTCCATTAAAATAAGCTTTGTGCGTATACTGCTTCCACGCTTGCCTGTGTTTCCCCCTGGCTCGCACATACTCTTGCCTTCTAAATACACATCGCTTACAGTGACCCACCGGAAAATTCCAGCCTGCATCGCCGGTTGCCAGAGAGGATGGAATATAGGTAAGACTGCAGGAAAGATGGGTCTGAAAGGAAACTATCTGTTCTTTTTAAGTAATGTTCACCCATGGATTCTCCCAGATCCATAAGTTAATTTACAGCTGTAAAAAAAAAGAGTTGGTCAGTAACAGATAACATCGAGCATATTGTTAAAGAACATGTACAAAGACAATTTTATAGATAGACAATATATACAGATGGCTCAAAGAATCCTAATGATGGAAATGTGGAAATAGGTGTATATATATATATACCAGAATTTTATGTTAATATATATATATTTTCAGCAGAATTAATTGCAATAATTTTTGCCCTTCAGTGGTTAGAGCAAGTACAGACAGTAATTTGCTCACATTCAGCAACAGCTCTCAGAGGCCTGTCATCAAGGCAAATGGTCAGAGAAGATCTAATGATAGAAATTAATATTATGCTTTTAAGATTACAAAGGATGGGCATAGAAGAAATAGTGCAGTTTTGTTGGGTCCCTGAACATATGGGTGTTAAAGGTAATGAACAAGCAGATACATTGGCAAAGAAGGCTACGACAATTATTATTATTATTATTATTATTATTATTATTATAGTAGCTTATGGTTAGGGAGAGACAACATTTTAAATTATAACAGCCATAATTCTGCCTGGCAGAAAGAATCAGATACAGACAATAAAGGAAGACATTATTTTAATATACAGAAGTCAGTTCATGTTAAACAGCTTAAAGGAGGATATCTTAACCGTAGAGAGGAGGTAATCATCACATGAGGTTAGAGCATGCAGGTGTTAACTCCATGTTATCTTTAATGGATGAAATCCAATCAAATGTATGTCAACGGTGTAACACTCTGAAGGATGTAGAACACATTATCATACATTGTAGGATATTAGCTACATACGACAGGACAGGAATGGAGCTTAACATCATTACTGAGTACAGGACAGAACTTCAGGTAAATCAAAGGGGGTTGATAAGTTATATAATACAGGTAGGAAATAGGGTATGAACTTTTTCAATGTTTTTTTTTTTAGAACATAAGGTTTCAGATTATATAATGTCATGATTCTACACACTCCGACACAGTAGGTGGCTATACCTATAAAGGTTTGCGATCCGCCAATAAACACACAGAAGAGGAAGAAGAAGGACTGTTCCAATGTCCAGGATCCTTCAAATTCCAAGTCCTTCATATCAGAGAATTATCAAGGATGCAAATGTGCATCATCTGCGTTCTTGAAGCACCCACAATCTTATGCGCACGTAACGGCAATTCAAAAAATCCTAAAAATTATGACCTTGATTAAGGAGAGCGAGATCCTTGTAAAGTTCTTATCACCGTAAATGTGTTACATGAAAGTAAAACAAAACGTTAATGCAAGTATATACCTTGTTATTAGTAATGAGCTAGATAGCTCGATGCTAACTTAGGCTAACTAAAGCTGTATTTGATCATTACAGAAGTAGTGGGTAGGATAGTCTAGTGGTCTAGGTGTTGGACTCCCTGCCGGAAGGTCGTGGGTTCAAGCCCCAGAGTTGTCCTACCTGTAAGCATCCTTGAGCAAGATGCCTAACCCCTATCTGCTCCATGTAAT
>JAOEHI010052492.1:0-15000 GCA_025447815.1 Percopsis transmontana | reverse complement strand
ACAAATCAATTTAATTATTTATCAGTAAACCGCATTTAGGCTCCTACAGAAGGACTTGTGCTGTCCGTGGGGCCGCCTTCGACCTTCAATCTGTAGCTGTGCATCACACGTGCCCCGGGTCACCGAGAGCGTCCTGGAACTGATCCAAGGCCGCGCGATGACACACGGTGAGCCGCGGCGGAAGATAAATCTCATTTGCTGACGCACTGCCAGCCCCTCGGTACGCAAGGGGAGGGAGCATCACTCACGGGTTCGGCTCGCTATCGATCCCCTCCCAGCTTTGACGTGAAAAAGGGACAAATTACTGCGTGCAATTTCCCAGCGAGGGGCTCCATAAAGGTCCCCTACTGTCATTCGGAGGATGGAGAGGGGATGCAGTGAGTCACACCCGTGGCTGATTGATAAAATGGCAACAGGTGGACATCAATTGTTTTTTTCTTTTAGGTGATGCCGATCAATCATTTGAGTTTTTGACACCTTGTGCAAAAGAAAACAAAATACAAACACTGAAGCTGTAAGTGAAAAACAGGGAGCACATCACTCATCCAGTCCTGGGAGAGAAGAGCTGGGGTCGTTCAGATAACAGTCGGAATATTAGCTTGTCTGGTCGGTCTAGATGTTTGTAGGTCTGATTCTATCGGGTGCGGTATTTAGCCTCACTTGCATTCTCAGCCAACAAAGAGGAGATACAGTGAAGGCGGAGGTCACGTTAACCGAATATTTTTCGTCATTGACTGAATTTTTTGTAAACAATGATGGAAAAATCTGAAGGCCGCCCGTCATTTTGACAGATTAAAAACACAGAGGGCGTCAAAATGACGCACAACGAGAAGGTTTAATGCAACCGCTGGGTGAAGGTTGAGTTTTTGCCAACGTAAACAAGCCAACGCAATTCCATGTGTGGTGAAACCACCAAGGAACACCAAGATCCGTGCTGATCATAGGTGACCTCCAGAGAACGATGAACCAAACATGTTAACTGCACCCTTAAGAGGGTTAGGGCAGGGCCGTAACCACAACATATATATCCACCCAATATTAACAGATGAAGTCTCGCCTTTTTCCAATAGCCTAAATCATTTTTTCCAACAAATACGCTTTCTGCTGGGAGTTGGAATTTGTGTCACTTTGTAGCATGAAATCTGAATAAGTAGGTTTAAAACAAAAAAAGTATATCTTTCCTTACAACATCAATCAAATGAGCAGTATTGATCATTTAATAATTTTTCTTGGGAATATTTACATTGGGAATAGGAGTGTAGTAGGAAAGGATTATAGGTTAATATCATCTTTCCCATGCTTTCCCTGCTACTACTAGTGTCCAAGAGCAAACGGGGTCAAGACCGAGAAGAATAAAAAAAACACAAGGATTGTGTTGAACTCTGGTATCTTTTTATGAAGGAAAACTAGAGTGGCTTTCCATATGTCTAATATTCAGAGAAGTGTTCGCTCTCTCCATCAGTTAGTCAGACTGATTTCCATGTAAATGGTTAAGGTGAGGGATATTAAATACATATTCTGTAGCCATTAGCCACCTGGGGGAAGTAAAAAGCCGACTTCCTGTGCGATGTTAACAATTAATCGAAGATTGATTAATTGGTCGATCACGTGGAATTTGATCGATTTAATGTTGGCATCAAATAAAAATATTAATTGTAGCGTCGTCTTGAATTGCATCAGTGCTAGGAAATATTTGACTAGGTGGCTGCAGGAGACATTATATACCAGAGTGCACAATTTAACTATTTTTAGGAAACTAGTCTCACGCATCCATACGCAGAATTGTGATCACATGAGCAGCTGCTGTGCACACACACACACGAGAGAGAGAGAGAGAGAGAGAGAGAGATCGATCACACGGGCTCAGAGCTGTCCGTGAGATATTTTGATTTAAAAACCATCCATGCACTGCATCGCCGTGGTGGAAAGTGAACGGAGGGAGCCCCCCCCCGCACCCCACGCTGGCGATGTCGGAGCGGCAATACCTCTGCATCCCTGTAACGCCGGTACCTTCGGAGCGGGTGTTTTTCAGCCGCTGGACTGACTGTCCCCAGGCTACGCTCGCGTCTCACCCCTGAACATGCTTATAGAGAGAACAAACCCCAGTGTGTACAAACTTACTCTCTTGTTCCTGGAGGTTGTGGGCCAGGCAGTGATCCTCCAAAACTGCAAAGTCTCGACACACTGTGGAAAGACAAATTATTGGCTTAGACTAAAAATCAAATCTGTACAATTAGGTCATTTTAGCAGACGCTTTTATCCAAAGCGACTTACAATTACATGCTTCTATCACATGGAGCAGGTTAGGGTTAGGCATCTTGCTCAAGGATGCTTACAGGTAGGCCAACACTGGGGTTCGAACCCACGACCTTCCGGCTGGGAAGGTGCCCCCACAGACGGTGACAACATTCAAACTGAACAAAACCATACACAATCAAGAACTGAAAGCCTATATTTTATTACACCACACCATTTTTAGTTCTAGTGTAATACAAATATGTTTGTGTTAAGAAACATTAACTTAGGAGAAAATAAACTAATTAAGCAAAACTAAAATTGCCCTTTGCACCTCAGCTATGGCAATTTCACCCGTTTAGATAACAAAAAACCTTGAGATGTTATTCAGAAAAGGTTGATTCCATCAGATACGCTTCCGAGTCCGTGCAGCCTGGGGAATCAACAAAACTAATCTACAATACTGTAAACCCATGTAAATTAGCCAACAGCATGACTCTGATTCAAACTATTTCATGGCATTCAATCGCCAGATTAAGTTAATCTTAAATTAAGATGTGCCACAGAGAAGATTAACCATCATTAAAAACTAAATAAAAACGAATGTAACTATACTAGAGGTGCCTTTGATCTTGACTTATCGACATGCAACGTCAGATACAAGACGAGCCAAGATGCTGACAGGCTTGATTTAAGGCCAGACACACAGGATGTGCGAGACATCTGGGCTGTTTTTAGGGTTATTTTAATCTCTAGAACCACAGAATGAAACTGTGGTGGAGCCAGTGAGAGGCCATGCCTCCTTGAATAGACTAAACCAGCCTAGATAAATAATGGGTTGTTGTAAGGGTAGATTGGGGTTGAATGTTCCTTCCTCAAACGCCACTCAAGTTGTGAGCAAGTTTGTCGTTTCAGTTCCTGGCGGTGCAAAATGTATCTCTGCACTGTAGCAGCGGTTCTCAAATTAGATATTTTTTCTTTACTTTGCCAAACTGCCAGACTTTAGTAAAAAGAGAAATAGCGATCATCCATCCTCCCTATTCTCCAGCTCTTAAGAGGAGGACATTCTGGCTCCACCGGAACGTGACGTCGTGCAGTTAACGGCTCGACAGAAACCGGGGCTGTTGGCCAACTCTGTGCTGCAACAACCTCTGCGAAAATGCCCCTTTGTAGACCCCCGTTACCGTGACAGACATGACAGCAACGCGGATGAGACAAAAAGGGAGATGGAGACAGCGCTTATAGCACTGGGAAGGGGAAGAGAGAGAGAGAGAGAGAGAGAGAGAGAGAGAGAGAGAGACCAGCAGCAGCCCCCGAGGAAGAAGACACATGCAGAGCTGGTTGTATATAGCATATACCGCCCAAGCCTAGATGGCTCGAGACGTTCAGAGCCAAACATTTGCTTTCAAAAGAGATTACAATTTAAAAAAAAAAAAAAAAGGTTCTGTAGGTAGGATTTAAGAGCTGTAAATTTCTGCAGGTAAAAAATATCTGCTCTGGTTGACAGCCCCTGCCTCTGTATAAGTCTGTTTTAGATTTTTGACGGCGCCCCAAAAAATTCTGACCAATCAGGGCCTCTTTTCCCCGATCGGTCCGGCAAATCTACCTTGCCTGCCAATCACATGAATGCGGGCACACAGATCAACAAAAACAAAAAAGGGGCTCAAACTGAGATGTGACGTACGACTTTATGGTAAGGATCCCGGACATCCAGCGTACGCAGCTGAAGAAGAAAAGGCCCAACAGCGGGTCAGTAGAATTGGAAGTATGGGTGACTGGGTCACTGACAGAGATGAACAAATGCAAGGCAAGGCAGGGGCAGAACAATCGCTTAGACAAACATAAGATCTGATTAGCATAAACCACGTATCAGCCATATGGCTAATCCCCATTAGAGAAACTTGAGATCTACTCTAGTAAAAATAATAAACTAAAAGAATAGTTTTCCTCACTTATGTAACAATCTATATAATGAAACAATACATTTGTACCATATATCCTTTTAAATATTATTGAATAACCAATTGGAATTCCCCCCCCCAAAAAAGAAAAAAAAAACAGTTGAAGTCTGATGTTTTCATTCACTTGGGTTGAAGTCATTAAAACTCGTTTTTTTACCACTCCACCAGACTTCTCCAACAGACTTCATGTCAACAAACTAGTTTTGGTAAGTCGGTTAGGACATCTACTTTGTGCATGACACAAGTAATTTTTCAACAATTGTTTACAGACAGGTTATTTCACTTATGATTCACTACATCACAAGTCTAGTGGGTCAAAAGCTTCCATACACCGAGTGGACTGTGCCTTTAAAACAGCTGGCTGGTTCATCCTTGGGAGCAGTTTCCAAACACCCGAAGGTACCAAGTTCCTCTGTGCAAACCATAGCATGCACGAATGAGCACCGTGGGACCACGCAGCCGTCATACCGCTCAGGAAGGAGACGCGTTCCGTCTCCTAGAGATGAGCGTTGAGATGAGGAATTTAGGCCACTAAACATCTCGTTTACGATTCTCCTAACATGAGAGATTAAACCTAGAATGCCTTCAACAGACCCCTAATCCCACTGGAGACACAGCTCCTCTGTCGTTCACAGCAGAATGCCAAACACCACATGAATATGCAATTTCTCACTCACACAGCATGCAGATAAAGTTGAGGGCACTTGTTCACTTGCTGTGTGACGTGTGGCTTTGCATACGGTCTTGGTGCTACACATGTTTACACCGTTACATGCCAGTTGTGAAAATTACAATTAAAGAAAACAGGCCAGGAAAATATGCATTAAAACACTGCCACTCTGCTACAGCGGAATAATATATTGACCTTTGGCATTAGGTCCATAGACTGCGTAAATAAGTGGACGAACCCGCTGTGACGTCACCCATAGAGTTTCTGAAGAACGGGTTTGAACGGGCACTTCCATATTGGCTTCATTTCTAAGACTTGAATGTTGCCGCTTGATTAAGTCACACTTCGGTCAACACGGACATCATTTCAATAACACTGAAAGTAGAAGAAGCCGGTGAATGACACGATTTGAAACTAAGCCATTACCTCATACCCTGCCGAGCCCCCCCAGTGAAACTGTGGGTGTGTTCAGAGGGGCTGAACTTTTGCTAGTTCAATGAACGTTGTTTACTATACGACACATTTCCTCGAAAACGTTTGCAAGGGTGTTGAACTACTTTCAAAGACGTTAGCTGCGTTTAATGGGCGTGGCAAATGTGGCTCAACGACGTGTGTGTGTTTTTTTTAAAGTGAATCCGCTCAATTCGAACCTGTTAGGCGTTTTACATATTTGAGAGCATCATCATCGCTATTTAATACCAGTAGCAAATGTCACGTTCATTGCCTTATTTCACCTCAAAGGTTCTAAAATAAAACGCATGAAACTCAAAATGGTAATTTGTTGACAACCGTTGTGGACACATCCTTCCTAGCAACTGGGACAGGTTCTGTGAGCTACAGCGCCCACGGAGGTGGCTGTATGCCCACCATCATCTTGGAAATCTGTAACGTAACGGCTGAAACGCGACAGTCTACCGCAGCAAAGCGCGAACGATCGCTGTTGTTGTCGTTAGCCATGTGAGCGTTGTTGAAGCCCAACTCCTCCCTGTTGTGTAACATGGCCTTCAGTTCACTGAACGTAAAGTAAACGCTACACCGTCCTGAACGCAGCCTATGTATTTCCACTGCCAGAAGCTGTGGATTCTGCGGTAACGTTGGGCCTGGCTTACTCTTGTCGATAGGCAAAAGAAACGAGTATTATTTAATTCATTTGCATTATAGACTAGGTTCGGACATAAAACATTGCAAATAAAAAATCAAGTTATTACACTAAAACACCAATGGTAAAATACACATCTCCTGCCAACAACGTTGTACAATTCCGGCCGGGAGACAATTTTGCCACCACACCGGCTAGTGTTCAGATATACAGAACCCCAGAATCCAGCAAAAAGCTCATTTTACAGGTATATTTAAATAGCAAGTACTGCTAAACCCCTGCCGTTTTGTCCACAAGAGACATTCGAGCCGTCTCGGGTATTCAAACAAACAGTCTAAACAAACACGCAATTATTACCCTCTTTGACTCCAGGTAGTCTATTCTGGTCGATGCTAAATTCAGCCATGTTGTCAGCGATGTGTCAAGACCCTTCACGGTGAATTACACTCCCGCGTTTGTGTCAAAGGTTACCGGCGCTTGATCGATGGCCCTTTTCCACTCATGAACGCGATTTATGTTTTCAGGTATCGGACGGCCAGTTGGCGAGTGTCGGTCGCCTCGCCACCTCTCTCCGCACGTCTGCTCGCTAATAGGCTAGCGGCTGATCTAGCTAGCACGGCAAGGTTTCCTGCGCGAGCATCCCTCCCACTCCGACCCGCCTTCTTGTGTTGTCTGGACGGCTCGCGCTCGCTGCAGACAGCTGCAGTGGCGGCACGCGGCTCGTGCTGGGTCAGGCTCGTGCTGGGTCTGTGGTGGCCCTGCTGCTTCCCACCGAGGCGTTATTACAGCACGGTCTGTCTTCGTGTTGCCATGGCGCCGGACGGGCCTTTCCACCCTTTTCAGTTACCTTTTAATAGTTAGTGTGTTTATATATTGTATAATGTGGCTTAGGCGACATGTACAACAATAATAATAATGATGATAATAATAATAATATCATAACTTTTCCTTGTCAATAAAAAGGAAAAGCAAAAACATCCATCCATTTTCCATTTTATTTATTAATCGTTTTCTTACTTTACTTACTTACTTACTTACTCTTTCTTTGTAAGCGTTTTCTTACAAAGGGGGACACAATTTTATCGTGGGAAAAAGCAGAGGCGTCTGTAAAGGATACTGTAAACGGAAATTGTCTGTAAAGAGTTATAATAGCATGTATAGGCCTACATAGGTGTATACGTTTGCAGAAAAATCTTTTATGCGCCCTCTAGTGAAGGGAACAATTTTACTTTACAGACGGGTGTAAGAATACAATAAATTGTTAGTAGCTCTTCATCTTCCTGCCAGCCAATAACAGTTATTGATCCCTACTATGGGCTCTTTCAGTTGTCTATGTGCCTAACATGACCCTGACCTCTCACTCATTATTGACTGAAACCTCTCCAGCGTATAGGGCCGTCATAGCAGGAGACAGGGGAGGAGGACAAGTCGGTCCCGAGGGAGCTGAATGAAGAGAGAGGCTATAAGAACTGATACGGAAATGCCCAAGTAAGGACGGCCCAGATCACAAGCCAGTAGCACTGATCTTCGCGTGTCATTAACTACCTATGAGGGACTGTCCGTCCGAGGGCAACACTGGCGTGAAGGACACCCTCTTCTAGATTCTTTCTTTGGGTTCTCTCGTGCCTTTAGCACCATCTAGCCCCCTCTGCTGGTGGAAAAGCAGAGATGCCGGTAAAACGCAACTTTACCTAGCCTGGATGACGATCTACCGCCTGAGCGCGACAGTGCCACGGTACGTCCGTGCAGGGAAGCCTGTAGGACGTGGTGTTGAGCAGAACCAATGAAATGTACAGTCTCCATTCACCCTCGACGTGCCACACAGTGCAGACTCCTCTATCGTGGGCTGCATCACTGAGGACCGAGGTCAGGCCTGTAGATAACTGATACCTGTTTTTGTGTGTATATCTGTATCTTATCTCATCTTACCTTATCACACCTGAGTGCTTAGTCGCTCGCATTCCTCTCTACTTCTCCACCTAAAGTGCTTACATCTCACCCTCTTGAGCCCTCAGGCTAAAGCCCCGTGTGTTTCAAACACTGAGCTGAAATGTAGTGTTTTGGGAATGCACAGGGTTTGAACTTCTTTTTGGGGTTCAGGGGTCAAAAAGATTGAGGCCCACTAGCATTGCAAATCTTTGATCTGCTTTAAACGGTTGGATGAAGTGTTGGACTTTAGAAGCGTGTTAGGATGACACGCAACACTCAAACGAGGCTAAATTGGAGAGCATTGGCCTAGGCCTTTTGGGAGTGGCAATGCACCAGACTCGTGGCGTTTCACAGACGTCGTATTTCCCCAAACCTGCACGCGGGCCCTGCCTGTGACTCAGGCATAGGCGTGCGATGTGATTTAGCTGATGGACAAAATAAACCAGAGTGACTTGGGCTTGACGGATGCAACGTCAGCACCAAATCAACCCTTCAGTCAAGATTGAGGAGCTCATCTCCAGCTCCCGTGCTCTTAGGGGGGGGGGGAATCAATTCATCTCTCTCGCGCTCTCTTATTTCTCAGCCCAAGATGTGCCCTTGTACCTTTTGTAAAGGATTCATTCATGTAAAGGAAAAGGACACCTGTGTCGTGTCGTAAATAAACGGCTGATTGCTGGCTTGCTTGCTCTTGTCTGATTGGTTCCTGTCACAGTGATGTAGGGCTACCGGCCACAGCTACATCATCGGCGTCAGACCAATCAAGTTTCAGACACTGTCCCCTCACACAGGTGGCCTATTGATGAAATCCGCAATGAACAGCTTATTGATTTAGTGACCAGTGAAGTGAGAGCCCCCCCCAACCGCTGGAAGGATACATATATTGTGGCGGAGGAACCCGAGGGCTGTGTGGCACTACTTGCCGTGTTGAGTGAGCGAGTCACAGCGAGGGCTCTTGTTTGGAACCATACCCGCGTTGACATGGAGAGGGCTGCGTCTGGGAGCTGCTGCTACCTGGGAGTGCTGGGCCTGTTGCTACTGCAGGGGGTGCCCAGTGTGGAGGGGAGGAGCATGTTTGACAGAGGTGAGTGCTGAAGGGCGGTGAAGTGGCTCCATTGATATCGGTACCTGCTAGCTTTTATGTTTAAAAGGCAACAGGATGTGGGACGAAGCCTAACTCTGACATGACGTGGATTTGATTAATGTTTACATGACCATTGTATATAGACCAGTGCTTAGATGCAGTTGTATTTTTTGTTCAAATAGGAAACCATGTTTTTAATCCAAATGAAGACACAGATGTCCAAAGTAAAATACTAGCACTGTTACTGCACAGAGGCTTAATACCTGCTCAACAGACCAACCCTTTGGGTAAGACATTAACACGCAAATAAATAAAATAGACACAAAAAGCTGTTTATTATTCAATAATTTATTGTTTTGATCGTAACTACCTGCAGGTTTTAATTTGGCAAGTAAATTACCGGAGTTAGAAGACGTAAGGGAAGAGGTAAGGTTGTTTTTATATTATTGGAAATACCTTGTAATGTACTTTGTGTGCATTAGGCAGCAAAGAAAAATCAAATATAATGCTTGTGTCTCTATTCACTAGAATCAGAATCAGAATCAGAATCAGAAAAAGCTTTATTGCCAATTACTTTTTTTACACATACAAGGAATTTGTTTTGGTGTTGTTGGTGCATGTCAAACATTCGCTAAATACAAGAAAGATAACAAAACCTAGATAGTATTGTATTGAAAATATAAACAGTATGAATATATATATATATACATAGGTGAAGGATTAGACAGGTGAAGGATTAATTATTATTTATTATTACAAAACGAAGTAGAGAGAATGAAACAGAACGAGGCCATTGTGATGTACTGATAAAGACACAATGATTCAACACTCCTGACCTCTTCCTGTAGCTGCAGGCTCTGAGAGACGACCTGGAGCTGGAAAGGGAGCTCACGGCCAACACTTTAGTAGATGGAAAATCATCCATTCCTGGAAAGAGGGGTGAACGTGGGTTCATTTAATATCACATTTCACCACAAATGTTTCTCTCGAGAGCAGACAGATTATGTTTAATATATCATTCTATTGTTCTACTTCTACAATAATTGATACGTTCATTTTAAGGCACTTGAGTTATAGATCAACACTCACATTCTGTTGTTAACTGTCTTCATTCTCCTTTATCCTTGTAGCGTGTTTCTGGAAGTACTGTGTGTGAGGCTGGGACGCGGTCACTGGGAAGTCAACAGGAAAATCCTCGCTATAGCCTTAAGAACACACGATCTCTCCTTCAGCAATACACAGTGCGCTTGTTAGATAGCCAGTCATTTTAGTTAAGACTGAATTGAGGTACCCTAAAGACAGGTCCAAAGACGGTTGCCTCCACCTTTTCAAGATTTTTTGACCCATGACCCAATATCTGATCCATGATAAATACTGTTATTATTTAATTAATTTCAATAAAAAAAAAGCAATTTTTAAAATAATCTTACATCTCATAACCCCTCACTGAAACCCACTCCTGTAAATAAACTTTGGACTGGAAATACTTTACTGTCAGATGTTACTGTACTTGACTACTAAGACAACAATGGTAACTATTTAAATTCCTCTTGTTATTAAAATACTTGAATACACATTACTATTTCAATGTTATCATACCAAAACTATTAGAAAGCATCCTGTTTTTTATTCAAATAACAATGTTCCCCTCTTGTGGGATTATTGGGCATTACATTTTTGTACCAGTACAATCACAAAACATGACATAGTCACTGCTTTATAGAATCCACTACCTTTTATTTTGTGAATTAAATAAATACATTGTGTGAATGTGTAATTGGTATTTATTTGTGCTGGGCTGCTGTGAGCAGCTTCATGAGCCTATAAATTACACCTCAACCAACAAACAGTGAATAATTGGGTGTAGCTGGAGAACACAGTTCCTGTATTGAGATCTTTAGAGACCCTGGGTTGCATTTCTTGGAGTCACAATATGGGCAGGAACCACAGGACAGATAAGACTGTCTTAAAAACACAGGAGAAAGAGGAAATGACATCACACAGGCCCAAAACTGCTGTGTTTTGGCCTAAGTCGACGGCGTTGCTTGTTATAATAACACACATGCACACAGAAATGTAGCATTCAAAAGCAACACAAGCATACAAAAAATACACACGTGTGTACAAGCAGAGGAAATATCAATTTAGCAAAGATAACTATTTACCAGCAATTAATGTGGCGATTAACACATTAATGCAATAATTTACTTAGAATTAATCTATTTCAAAATAGTCTAGATAATCAATGGGCCTTTTTTTAGAGACAGGAATGAGCAGGACTGCTTTGATATCGCTACGGATATACACCAATGACTCTCTGATTGCAGAGTAGAATGTGAAGGTCACAAGATCAGGGTGGTCTTATGAGGCTATCTCAAATACTGCTCTTATGGGAAATTAAAAATATTACCATTCCTTTCCAGGTCTGAGGAGTGAATCCATTACTGTGCCATCACACCCTGGTACTGGCATATAGAGATATATTTTTTTTTTAGCTGCTATCAGTTGCAACACAAAGATTAGCCACTAAACCTCCTATAGCCTATGGTGTCTTATTGCGTGGCTCTGGGAAGATAAGCACTGGGGAAATGAAACAGCATCCTCTGTACCGTACAGCATATTGGAGGGTAAAGACACAACATTAGAACGTTCTGATGGAGTCTTACTGGGGTGGGTAAATATTTTATTGCTATTTATTTTAGATAAAGGTGTTGTATTTTTAAACTGCACTGGAATGGAATGGATACGATTTTGGTTTTGTACACATCCCAGCAGTAATGAGTTCAAAAATTAACATTTTAATTACAAAAAGGTCAGTTTTTGATTCAAAATCTTGAGGGGGTCTTTTTTATCCTTCTTTTTAAGGTTACGTTGAGAACAATAACATAAAATAACATAGCATAACTTAAAAAGTAGGGCGAGGCTGGCCAAGATGGTTAAGCAAGCTGAAGGATGTCGTGCATGAAGCATCTCTAAGCAGGAGGGCTCTGGTTTGAGCTCATTACCCGGCCACCGCGCCATTCCAAGTTTACATTTGGTCTTCTAGAGGCACCATAACAGAATCAGAAAATAGTGTATCTTCAAGACTAGGCAAACAGATGAGTGCACTTGGGCATACATGATTGTGGTACCACGTTTGATGAGCTCATTTATAATTGGGAAATACGTACGAATGAATGCTGTTCCCATATTCTGTCATGTGTTGTGTGTAGGAACAAAGTCTTATCTTACATCCTCTTTTAAAGTATGTCTCATGGGAATATACTTTCCTACATTGAGTATCAATCAAATGTTTATCCAATTCAGCAGGCGCCATGCGGATCGCACTACTCTTAATCCTGCCCAGCTTGGCCGACGGCCTGATTTGCCCTACCAGCTGCACGTGCGCTCACAAAGGGGCTGTTAAGTGTGCTGGCTCCGCCATCACAGACGTCCCCAAGCAGATGCCTGTCCACACCTACCTGCTGCAGCTCAAAGACACAAGCATGAACGGGATCGGTCAGCGCAGCCTGGCGGACAAGGAATACCTGTTGCGTTTCAGCTTGACCCATAGCCGTCTACGCACCGTCCACCCGTTGGCCTTCCACGTTGCCCCACAGATCAAGTCCGTCAAGCTGTCATTCAATCACCTCGCCGGTCTTCCTCACGGGGTGTTTAGCCCGTTGGCTGATCTAGAGCAGCTCCACCTCGATGGGAACCAATTGGAAACCATCTCTCCGGAGATGTTTGAAGGATTGGCCGGGCTACTGGATCTAGATCTCAGCAGGAACAAGATCTGTAGTCTCACCCCGGAGGTTTTCAACTCACTGACCAACCTAACGCTGCTGAACCTTGGCAGGAATTGTTTAAAAGCGCTTCCCCCCACCATCTTTCACTCCCTGACCAATCTACGCATGCTCATGCTGTACAAGAACGAATTAGAGTTACTAGAGGCTGGGCTCTTTGATGAACTTGCTAACCTTGAGAACCTCGCAATTCACCAAAATGAGATTGCAAGCGTTCCACCTGGGATCTTCTGGCCCCTGGGGAAGCTCAAATCCCTAACGCTGTCGTCTAATCGGCTTCAGGGTATCCCAGCAAAGACATTCTACCATATGCCCATGCTTGCAAAGCTAACTATTTATAATAACCCTCTAATAACTCTACCCAATGAGCTAATGGGTTACATGCCCTATTTGAGAGAGTTCTATTTGTACGGCACCAACCTCACCAAGGTCCCTGGCAACTTGTTTGTGAACATGACTGGCCTTCTGAGGCTGAACCTTCACCTCAATGACAAACTAAGGGAGTTACCTGCAGGTCTATTCTGCTGCCTTCCTAGCCTTGAAAAGCTTTCGTTGAAGATGAATGACCTCCGTAACCTACACCCATATCTGTTCTCCCGGTTAAACAGACTGTCCATGCTGATTCTCAATGACAACAAGCTTCAGACCCTGCCTGAAACAATCTTTCACAACCTTTTAAATGTGGCCACCATTGATCTGAAAAATAACAATCTTCAGACCCTTCCAGGGAATGCTTTCTCCTCAAATCGAGCTTTGAGGTCTGTTACTTTGACTGGCAACCCATGGAACTGTTCCTGCAGTATCAGAGAGCTTGCACGATGGATAAGGGATAACGAAGGCATGGTTCCTGACAGAGCCGATGCGATGTGCCACACTCCAGTGTACCAAATGCGCCGCGCACTCATCTCTCTGCGTGACGAGGAGTTCAACGTGTGTGATCCCACCGCACCCGACCCCAGAGTGGTGCTCGGGCGTTTTGCAACAGCCAAATCAGCATTCGCTTCGCTGCCAACAACGCCGCTCACGACACTGACGCCTGCACCCCCCTCCACAGAAGCAGCGACATTCTCCTCATCTGGGCAATCCACCGTACCAGCTAGCCCCACCAGCCCCACCAGCCCCACCAACCCCACCAACCCCATCACCACCAGCCCCACCAGCCCCACCAACCCCATCACCACCAACACCACCAACACCAGCCCCATCACCACCAGCCCCACCAACACCAGCACCACCAGCCCCACCAACCCCACCAAGCCCACCAACCCCATCACCCCCATCACCACCAGCCCCACCAACCCCATCACCACCAGCCCCACCAACCCCATCACCACCAACACCAGCCCCACCAACCCCATCACCACCAGCCCCACCAACCCCATCACCACCCATGCGGCAATGCCGCCGGCTTTTAGCACAGAGGAGATGTGTTCCATTCCCACCCAGGATTGTTCCACTCCCTTTGTTGACAAGTTTGTGGTTGAGCAGCGGCCAGAGTTTGTCCACCACAATCGCCACCAGAAATGGGTGTACGTGTGGAGTCTGCCTTTAGACGCAGCCTCCGCTGGGTTTCTCATGGCCTATCATATCCTGTTGGTAGCCGTGGGCGTGCTGTTGATTGTGGCTGCCGCGTACGGCATGCATCTCCTCGACAAGGCCATGGAGGAGCACGAGAGGGTGAATACACCTTGAGGTCAGGTGGCATGCGGCAGAGTCAGGGTACACTGTGAAGTGGAGCTCGGGTTAGGTTGTAGCCTGCTTGTTCCACAGCTCTTCTACAGTATATGTCCTGTTTACATGCTTCCTATTCTGACCTGTAACCGATCACACAGCTAACTTTCACCATTACAATGAGGTCATGTAGAAGATGCTTCTTTCCAAAAAAGGGTTTGAACCCCCAACCTTCTGTCTGGGAGTCCAACACCCAGACCACTAGACTATCCTGCCCCCGAAGTATGATTACGATGGTTCAATTCTGGTTTTTAAATACTTACAGTACATGTACTATATGTTTAATAAAATAGTTAAAAAACTATTTTATTTTATTTTCTCCTGACACACATGTTCATTGTGTGAATTAAAAACATTCCCCTTTTCCAACAAATTTGGATGTACAATGTTTTTAAAATGTCTTTTTAGCTTTTTAATACCACATTAATAAATATGAAAACCAATTTGTTCTCTTTCTTGTAATACATGTTGGATCAGGTCCAGGTACTCATTTAAATAAAAACAAAAAA